>CP092881.1:22796413-22936413 GCA_030710605.1 Cordylochernes scorpioides | reverse complement strand
AAATTTGACCAAGTACTGGCCAAAATAGTTATTTTTTAGTCAGAAAATGATTATGACAATTATGCTGTATCATGTTTGACAGATACAAAATTCTTTCACAGAAAAATTCCGTAAGCAGAGCAGGGGTGAAACCAGATCATCATTTTTAGTAGACAGGAACAAAATTATAGCAGCCAAACATTCACTCAAGCAGAAGACACACGAAGCCAGATCATCTCTCTATACAAAATATCGCTTCTCAGCCATTTATCTAGGATCAAAGTATAGTATATCTCTCTCTATAAGTCAATATTTATTTATATTGTAGAGATGAAATATAATTAAATAGGCTCACTAATTACTTTAAATATTTATTTAATTAGCTATATGAAATACACCCATCCCCCGATTTACACGGTAGATACGTTCCTGAGAAAAACGTGTAAATCGGGGGATAGGTGTACACAGAAATAAAAATAAAATGCATTGACAGGTTAAAATATGTAGTCAGCACATAAGCTCGGGATTCCTCGTGAGATGTGTACACAGCGCATGTGTTCAATCACAGTAGCATTTAGTATAGTGCGATAAAAAAAAAAACTTATTTGGAAAACCGTGTAAAAGCGAAAACGTGTAAAACAAGTACCGTGTAAATCGGGGGATAGGTGTATGTTAAATATAAAATAAGGGTTATGCTATACATTTGCCGAGTCGACTCAAGAGTTAGAGCGAGAGACTGTTCTTCACGCGGCACGAGCCAGCACGTTCCATTCCACGTTGTCCCGACCGGTCCTACCAGCAAAGTTGAGAGGAAGTACCAGGAAACTCTGTTCTCCTGACAATATCTTCTATATATATATAAATGAATGTTTGTATGTTTGTTGGTTTGTATGTCCGGTATACAAATTCGCAGTAGTTCACTAATTCAAACCTAAATTTCCATACATAGGTAAAAAATAACGGGGATGACGATAGGCTATTTTAAAAAAATATAAAAATCAATTATTAAAACTATATATTCAAATTATTCTACTTAGCTCACGAGCAGCGCCCTCTAGAACGCTCAGGTGACCTGCCGGTGGCGCGCGCCCGTTGGCTGCCGGCGAGCACGTGACTTCCCTGTGCGCGCGCATGGCTGTCGGCGATGGCTGTTTCACACGACCGCCCGCCCGCCATGTTTTATGTGTTTGAATAAAACATTTAATCGTGTAAACCCGGGCGTTGCCCGGGTCATTCGTCTAGTCTATCTATATAAAAATGAATGTTTGTATGTTTGTTTGTTTGTTTGTATGTCCGGTATACAAATTCGCAGTAGTTCACTAATTCAAACCCAAATTTCCATACATAGGTAAAAAAATACGGGGAAGACGATAGGCTATTTTAAAAAATATATAAATCAATTATCAAAACTATATATTCAAATTATTCTACTTAGCTCACGAACAGCGCCCTCTATCAAAGATTAGATTAAATTATGCTGATGCAAACAAATAGATAATGCTAATAACAAACAATTATAAAAAAATCTTATCTAAATATATATCACTCGGGTAGATATGCACACGGGTCAATCCCGGGGCGAAGCCCGGGTCACCCGTCTAGTCTCTATATATATAAAAGTCAATTTCTGTCTGTCTGTCTGTTTCGCGATAAACTCAAAAACTACTGAACCAATTGGTACCAAATTTTGCATGTCGCTTTTTATAAACCTGAGGAAAATTTTCGGCTACATTTTGATTAGTATTTTTGGCAATTTCTTTTTTTTTCATTTGAAGAACTTTTTTTTACGCGGAGTAATCCGGAATGGAATTAATACCCAAATATGGCCATTTTTATAAGCATCGGTGGTTCAGTGGTAGAATGCTCGCCTGCCATGCGGGCGGCCAAAGTTCGATCCCCGGCCGATGAATTTTTTTTTTTTTTTACAATTTTTAAAACTCATTTATATTATATCTATCTATATCAGTGATTCTCAACCTTTTTTTTTTTGTTGCGGCATTATTTTAAAGATTTGAAAATTTGGCGGCACAATTTTAGAATTTCGCGGCACACTTTTGCTAACTTGAATGCAAGAAAATTCAAATTATGTATCAATATTTCTATGCAAAATATAAGTAATATACATCTCTAACATTCAATTTGCTAATTTCGTTATTTTAAAAAGTAAAAAAATGAAAAAGAAAAAAAGAAAAACCAATACAAACGTGAACATAATCATATGACTAAAATTCGGCGGCACATTTTTAGAATTTCGCGGCACACAAAATTACCGCGGCACATTGGTTGAGAATCACTGATCTATATATACAGGGTCCATTATGAAAGTAATGAGCATAATGTTATTGTGACGCGACGATAGATGGCAGCACGGTAAAACCGTGGGAAATGTGGTGGAGGGATATGCCCTTTCAATCCATCCGGTCGTCCTTTGAGTTCGTGCAGTGTGAGGGTAGATACATGCCTCCGCTTGAAGTGTGTTTTCAACTTTTGTAACATAGCGCGATTAGCGTTCGCTTGAACAACGATACGCCATAAAGTTTTGCGTGAGGCTTGGAAAAAATGCAACCGAAACATTCCAGATGCTGCAAAAAGCCTTCAAAGACGATTGCATTTCAAGATCACAGTCTGGGAAGTGGCACAAGGCGTTCAAGGAGGGCCGGGAGGAGGTCGCCGACGAACCCCATTCAGGTGGCCCCCAACGAGAACGTGGATCGTGTGCTCCAAGTTTTGCGTACCGACCGTCGATTAAGCATCCAGCAAATTGCTGGCACATTACACATGTCCACATTGTGGTACATGGGATAGTGACCGAGGATCTGCAAATGCGTAAGGTCTGTGCAAAGCTTGTGCCGAAAGTGTTGACGCAACACCAGAAAGAACTTAGAGTTTTGCGCTGTCAAGAATTGTCGGATTTGATTCAAAATGAACCGGTTTTCTGAACTCTGTAGTAACCGGAAACGAATCCTGGATGTTTGAATATGACCCAGAGTCGAAAAGGCAGAGCTGTGCATGGCACACAAAATCATCCCCACGCCCCAAGAAAGCGCGAATGAGCAAGTCGCGCATCAAAACGATGATCATTGTCTTCTTTGACATCCGAGGAATAGTCCATTGTGAGTTTTACCGCAGGGACAAACTGTAAACTCAGCCTTTTACCTGAAGGTGCTCAGGAGATTGAAACGCCGGGTCGCACGCGTGAGGACTGACATTAAAGACACGGTCAAGCTCCACCATGACAATGCCACCAGCCACAGAGCTTTCATCATTACCAACTTCCTGGCCCTGAGCAACACCCCGGTGATCCCTCACCCCCCTTACAGTCCCGACTTAGCTCCATGTGACTTCCTTTTGTTTCCGCGACTCAAGAGAGAGATGCAAGGAAAACATTGGGAAACCGTGGAAAACATCCAACACCATGTTACAACGTTCCTGAGATGCATTCCTGTCGAGGAGTTTCAGGGTGCCTTTCAGGCGTGGCAAACGCGTCTCCGCAAGGGAATTGATGCAGGAGGAATGTATTTTGAAGAATATTGAACATTTGCACAAATTACGATCAATAAATGTATTTTGCCATTAAATTCTCATTTCTTTCATAATGGACCCTGTATAAAATGAATGTTTGTCTGTTTTTTTGTATGTCTGGTATACAATTTCGCAGTAGTTCACTAATTCAAACCAAAATTTCCATACCTAGGTAAAAAAATACGGGGAAGACGATAGGCTATTTTAAAAAATATATAAATTAATTATTAAAACTATATATTTTTAGTCAGAAAATGATGATGACGATATTGCTGTATCATGTTTGATTATCAGATACAAAATTATATCGGGAAAAATTCCAAAAAGCAGAGACCACGGGAGAAACCAGTTCATTACTTTGTACGCAGGAACAAAATTCTAACAGAAAAACATTCATTCGAGCAGAAAACAAAAGCCAGATCATCTTTCTATAAAAATATCGCTTCTCAGACACAAAGTTTGGAGCGGGACGTTTCACAAGAGTGACATCCACGGCGCTAATTTATAATTGTAACGAATAGTATTTGAATAAAAACATTTAATCGGGTAAAACCCGGGCGTTGCCCGGGTCACCCGTCTAGTATATTTATAAAAATCGATTTAATAGAGAGTGAATGTTTGCTCGATAAATATTTTAATCAAATATTCGTTAGACAACTCACTCAGATTAAACCCGGGCGAAGCCGGATACATCCGCTAGTTTTTTTTTTTATAAATTCCATCTAGAAGATGTATTCGGGGTAATTTAGCCATTTGTAAAAACACATCTTTTTTTTATTTAGTAACTTATTGGGGTAGTCCAGGCTCATGAAGGCTCATACCCATAGATTTCCAAATTATCCTAAACAATTTTTCAAATGACTTTTTTTTTTAAACAGATTCTCGGTTCTTTTGGAAGAATTTTTAATAATCTATTCGCTAATGTTTATAAAATATAAAGTTATTATATATGAATGTCGATGTTTGAAACCTATATGTATAAAAAATAATGGATAAATTATTCTTTATATTGTATGTGACTTTTTATTTTTTGTCTTTCAACTCCAAGGGAAAGCTTGAGATATTTATATTTTAATATTTTTATTACTTTAAAGACAAACAATCGCTTACAAATAATTCTAATTCACAACAGGCTCCGAGTTTAAATGGTACATCCCAGAGATACATAAACAAATTTAGTTTACTTTATTTGGTTGTTAATTGGGTTTTACAATTAAATTGGATTTAATTTTATTTCTAATTTAGATTTATTGATTGTGTGTGTCATTTTATTTGAGATTTTTAATTTCAACAGATTTTTTATATAGATTACTTAATTATGCTTTTTTACTTTGCTCTCAGAAGCTATATTTTATTTTAATTAATCACGGGCCATGACCATGTACTGGCAGATATTACACGTGTATATCCCGAAACAGACCCTACCTGCATCAACTGTTCAGAAGAGTCACAGACAGTCGATCATCTTCTCTTCAGTTTTTCAGCATTCCTAAGACATGGGATACAAACAGCTATCTGTCTGATCCACCTCAATCCTAGATCTATGGCCAGCCTTCCAGACTAAACCTCAGCATGGAAATTTCTGGTCAACTGGTTCAACTCAGCAATAAAAACAGGACAAGAGTAAAAAGCACTCAACACTAGTCCATACTGGTGAGTTGGACTCCCCGGGTAGTTGGCGCTCCAGGAACCTGGGTTATAAATATATCTCTCTTTTAATTAACTTTTATATACTTGATTTTATTTTATTTGAAATTTGAGAATTACTTGGATGTTTTATATTACATTTGAGTGTCACTTTGTTGGTTTACTTACAATTGTATTTTATCCCTCTTGAATATCTTATTTCATTAGGCTTTATTTTGGATTATTCCAAATTTACTGAACTCTGATGTTTCTTCATTCAAATTTTACCTGAGCTAGATTTGAATTCATACGGATTTTATCTCACTTGAGTAGATTCCACTTTAAAATTGCGATATCTCTTCTCTCTCTGTATATAAGTCAGTGTGTGTGTAAATATAGAGGCGGTCTGGTGGATTAAATTGGCGAAACCGCTGGGAGGGTTCACCACTGATGAGCCAAGCCCTCCCAATATATTTTTTTCATCGCAGTAAGGGCAGTAAAAGTTTGTATTATGTATAAAAGAAACATTCGTGCTTTTAAATCCTTTCATTTTATTATATATTGTTGCATTGTCCTGGGGGGCTGGCTTCATGTCAATATTCGATTGGTCCATATCAAGTTTATAAGTTGAGACCAGACAGAGTAATCATAAAATACAAGATATTTTACAAAATAAAGGAGATATCATTACCCGATTCCGACGACCCGACCCTGACACTTAGTTAAGAGCTCATCGCTTTACAGCTGCCCTCCTGCAAGGTCCGGGGGGGCCACCTCTACTCCACCAACTCGCCATGTGTAAATAGCCAGGACAAGGTGACTCGCGAGCTGTGCTCGAATGTAACACCTGTAAATTGAGACGAAATAAAGTAATCATAAACTAATTTATTTTTTATAAGAAAATTATTTTTAAATTTTCCAAAAACTGAGGGATATCTAAACAAAATATTAACAAAGAGAGATATATTTATAACCCAGGTTCCTGGAACGCCAACTACCCGGGGAGTCCAACTCACTAGTATGGACTAGTGTTGAGCGCTTTTACTCGCGTTCTGTTTTGATTGCTGAGTTGAACCAATTGACCAGAAATTTCCATGCTGAGGTTGTATCTGGGAGGCTGGCCATAGATCTAGGATTGAGGTAGGTCAGTCCAAGCAGGATAGCTGTTTGTATCCTATGTTTTAGGAATGCTGGACAGCTGAAGAGAAGATGATCGACTGTCTGTGGCCCTTCTAAACAAATGAAATGCTGACCTAGCGTCACGTGACCAATGATGATAAACCGAGTAGACCACCACTGTGACAATATTATTCCCCCTTTTTTGAATTATGTTCCGCTTATATGAAGCATAACTGCCGAAGCTTTAATGTGAACTTGTTATAATCCATTATAAATAAAAAAAAAAAAACCTTTTTGATACCTTATCATATTATTTATCTACTTTCCCTAAAACTTTTCTTTTTCCCCTTTTTGATCTATAAACAATATAATCTAAAACAACAGAATAATTAATATATACAGTTAAAGCTGTCTATAGCGTCACCTCTAAATAGCGCCTTCCTCTCTATAGCGCCCGATTTTAAATACATAGTACGATGCGATTTACATTAAAAGTAACCTGTCTATAGCACCCTATTTTGGTGAGTCCCAAGAGGGGCGCTATAGACAGGTTTAACTATATATACAAATAAGCCAACCTGTGTATCATGATTTCACGGTATGACCCTCATTAAAACACACACACACACACACACACACACACACAGTGGCGAGCGGCCGCGTTTTTGCGAGCTCCGCCGTTTTCGCCTCTGGCGTGCGTGTTGATGGCAGTTAATATGCCGAATTTGGTACTGGCGAATAGCCCGGAATCAGCTGATTCAGTGCCTGAAAGGCCCAGCTTTATATCCGAAACTGGTGAGGAAAAATCACCAAAAAACAACCTACAGAAGAAAACTTCTAAAGAAATTTCTGAAAATCAAAAATATGCTAATCCGCCGGCAGGCGATATGCATGTAAATCCGGCCGCCGCGCGTGGTGACGTCACGGCGCCGAAGACTGCTGCTACGACCAGCGCAACTGCAGCCAGCCCGACCTCGCTCAACTGGGCCGACAGCGAGATGACGGAGGTGGGCGCCAACGACGACTTCATCGTCGTGAAGGGCAAGAAGAGGCGCCGCGGCTCAACATCACCTGAGCACGCTGCAAGGCAGCCCAACAAGCCTGGAGAGCTGCGCAGCTCCCAGCAGCGGAAGCGGCCAGCAGGGCCGAGAGCAGTGCCGCCTCAGGAGATCAAGGCTACACGCGTCAACATCGCCGACGCCAGGGCGAGGCAGGCCACCACCAACCACGAGAACTACATCTTCGTGGAGCTGTGTCCTGACATCCCGGACTACTCCTACCTCCGGGCAATGGGCAACCTGGTCGGAGGGCCCAAAAATATCACTCAATTTAACAGGATGAACGGCCACTACATCGTGGGCCTCGCGAGCAAGAACCATGCGAGCCGTCTGGTGGAGGAGGGCCTGAACATCGAGGGAACACTCCTCAAGGTCTTCCCCTTCCGCAAGAGGGCCGAACGGATAATCGTGGCCAATCTCCCCGGCTTTGTAGAGGATGCAATCATCGTGCAGGCCCTGCGTAAATATGGAGACATCACCTCCATCGCCCCCATCATGATCAAAATGGGGGAGTACGCCTTCAGCGACGGCCGCCGGGAGGCGTTCATCCTGCTCCACGAGGGCGTAAGGCTGGAGACGCTGCCCACCCGAATGACCATCCACTCCAAAGGAGACACCCTGTCGGCCTTCCTCTCCTTTGGAATCAAGTGTTCCAAATGCGGTAAACAGGGCCACCGCAGAGCCAACTGCCCAGCGCTCGCCAGGCAAGGGAACGGCAACCCCAGGCAAGCAGCGTCTCCCAACGACGCAAGGCCTCCCCCTCCTCCTCCTCCTCAGCAGCCAAGGAAGCCGGCACCGTCGCCCGCAACACCGGCGTCCCCTGTCCAACCGGCGAAGACTTCAACCGAGGTTCAGGCGATCCCCTCGGCACACCAGCCTGCCGAACAGATGGATGTCACCCACCCCGCCCCTGCTGCCCACCCTGCTTCCCTGGCTGCCCCGCGGCCCCCCGAGCCTCGCATCTCTCCGCTCGACCACGAGAGGTCGGTAGAGGGGCTGACCTCACCTCCATCCACGCCTGCCCGGGGAGAATCCGCACTCAAACAGCTGCTGAAGCACATCGAGGAGACCCCCACCCTTTCCATCGACTGGCACAAGCTGCCCGGCCTTAACTGCAAGGACGCACAGCAGCTCCTCACCTCTGAGACCACCATGAAGAGGCTAGCGCCCACGCTGACACAAGAACAGGTCGCCACCCTCGACAAGTTGCACGACACCTTCAAGGCCTCGTGCCCAGACTCCAACTCCACCATCCGCAAGACCCTCCAGAAGACCAGGAAGGTCCGGCGAGATCTACAGCGCCAATGAACCACCGCGTCGCCACCATCAACGCGCGAGGGCTCGCCACTCGGAGGAGGAGCCTTGCCCTTTGTCATCTCCTAAGGCAACATCACGTGGACATCGCGTTTGTCCAGGAGACAAACGCATTTCATCTGGGCAGCGGCCAAGACCTCTGCCTCGGCTACAACGCTGTTGTATTGGCCCATCCCGTAGCCATCTCGGGATCCGGACTCGCCTGCGTCTTCGGGCCAGGCGTAGCCGTGATACAACAGCGCGTCCTGTGGCCGGGCCACATCGCCTTGGCAACCATAGATGTCCACGGCGAGGAGATGACGGCCATCGTCGTTCATCTGGCGCATGAACCCCGGGAGAGAAACCGGCAACTGGAGCTCCTGGCGGCGACAGCGGCACAGGAGGAGGAGGGGGCCTGCTGGATCATCGGCGATTTTAACATCAGGGATCGGGGCCCCTCATCATCATCATCATCGGATGCCCTTGCCGCTCTTCTGGACCTGGCCGCGCTGGTCGACGTGGCCACCCAGTTCGACGCCGCCCACCTGCCCACCAGAGTCGCCATGCACGGCGACCAAGTCGAATCGAACCGCCTGGACCGGATCCTCGTCCCTGCTGGAGTCCTGGATCGCGTGTCCATCTACGCGACCAGCCACTACCACCTCTCGGACCACCGCCTCGTGCTGCTCCAGGTGGGCCCGCCCACCACCGCCGTCTCCTCCCCCACCCAGCCTCGCTTGGCCGCGATGCTCCGCTCGGGCCTTGCTCTCGAACATCTGGCTGGCTACATCCGGGAGTTGGAGGAAGACGCAGCGCACGATGACGACGACGGGACCTTCTGGGATAGGTGGACCTCCATCAAGGCGGGGCTGCTAGCGGAGGCCAGATCCCTGCACGACCCACGCCACGCTGCCAGCGACAGCTACGTCTACAGGGCGAGACGTTACATCGCGGCGCAGCTCGAGGCCTCCTCCATCCGGGCCGACTACCCATCGCTGCCGGACCTAGCACGCGCCATCCGCCTCCGACGCCCGGTCAGCGTCATCAGGGACGACGAAGATAACGTCATCGAGGGCCCCGAGCTTCGGCGGAGGGCGTTCGCGACCTTCCGGCCCCGCTTCGCCCGTCCCACCACCGATCCAGCTGCGGGAGCTGCCTTCATCGCCAGCAGCGCGCCCACCACCACCTGCGAGCTGAATGAGGAGGACCCGCTCCACCGGCCAGACATCAGCCCCAGCGAGATAGCCCACGCCATCGAGCACCTCCCTCGCGGAAAGGCCCCCGGCTGGGACGGCTTGCCGTGCGAGCTCCTCGTCGCCTTCAACGAGGACTTCTTCGCGGAAGCTCTGGCCCGGGTGTTCGCGGCTTCACGGCTCCGCGGTGCACTACCTCCGTCGACGCGGCGCAGCTCCATCTGCCTCGTGCCCAAGGCCCGCGGAGGTCGCGGCCTTGATGGCTACAGGCCTGTCGCGCTGCCCTCGGCCGACTACAGGGTCCTGGCCGCCATCCTTCACCGGCGCCTCAAGCCCCACCTGCGGACCCTGGTGCCGGAATGCCAAACATACGCCGTCCCCGGGAGGTCCCCGTCCTGGAACATCGCTAAGGTGACGGATGCTGTTGAGGAGGCAACCGCCATGGGCTCGCCGCTGGCCGTCATGGGCATCGACTTGGAGTCCGCCTTCGATTCCCTGGACCGCGGCTTCCTGGAGTCCCTGATGACGTCCCTCCGCCTCCCGCCGGCCTTCATGGGCTGGATCAACATCTTGTACGCCGGGGCGGACGCAACGATCCGGGCTGGAGGCTTTCACACCACCGCCTTCCCCCTCCTCAACGGCCTAAGGCAGGGCTGCGCCGTGAGTGCCGCTCTCTTTAGTATCGCTACGGGGCCGCTGCTACGTCGCCTGGAGTTGACCCTCGGCGTGGGCAACGTCATCGCCTACGCCGACGACATCGTCCTCCTTTTCCATCGCGACGAAGAATTCGAGCGGGTGGCGACCGTCCTCGAAGACTTCAAGCGGGCCTCCGGTATCGCCGGCAACCTCGGGAAGAGCGCGGGCCTCTGGTGCGGAGCCTGGCGCAACCGCGGCGACTCCCCTCTCGGCGCCTCCTGGTCGACCACCTCCATCAGGGTCCTCGGGCTCGACATCGCCCCCAGGAGCTCCGTAGCCCATCAGGAGCAGCATCTTCTCGCCCTTCTGGAGTCCGCCTGCCGCAGATGGACGCCCTTCACCCGCGGCCTATCCCTCGTCGGACGATCTAGAGCGGCGAACTCGCTGGTGAGCTCCACCATCCAGCATCACCTGCACGGGTACCTGCCATCACCCCCGACCATCGCCAAACTGCAGGCCAGACTAGCGAGGTTCGTCTGGGGGCCCGAGCATACGGCGTGGCTTCCCGCCGCCGTCATGGCGAGGCCCGTAGCCATCGGAGGCCTCGGCCTCCTCGACCTGGCAACCCAACTCCAGCTCGCCTGCCTCAAGGGGGTGCAGGTCGCGCTCCGCGGAGGCAGAAATGCCTTCAGCTGGCTGGTAGAAAGCGGTGAGGCCTGGATTCACCCTCCACCGGACGGCACCCGTCTCCAGCCCCGCCGTCTACGGCTGCTGAAGCTCTGGGAGGAGGCCTCCAACATCCTGAGCCTCAACCACCGGGCGCTCCCCACGGCTCAGCTGCTGGACCTCCCCATCATCGGCGGCTGCCGGTTCCTCCGCCCTCCCGACCTCCTGGCCCCCGCCCGCTGGCGTGGAGCCCGAGTCCGGGACCTTCTCGCGGAGGGCCACCTCATCGCCCGCCCTACGCGCTCCGTCCTGGCTGACGCCGCGACCCTGGGCGCCTTCTGTCGGAGGCTGACCTCCGAGAACGCCGTGGGCTTCGGGGCGGAGTCTGCACCCTCATCTAGCTCTTTAGCTGCGGCCGTGGTGCTGCGAGGGACGGCTACGCCGTTCCTCAACGGCCTCACGACCCGCTCGGCCCGACGGGCCCTGGATCGCCCGCGCCTCGCCGCCACGCCCATCTCAAGGTTTACCTCGAGATGGTCGCCCACCATCGGTCCACCGCCATCCAGGATCGACTGGGCCTCGCTGCGGCGCTGCGCCCACTCGGGCCACGAGGCTGACGCGGCCCTCAAGTTGGCCCTCCACGCCCTGCCCCATCCGGCCCATCCTGCCTCGGTCGGCCCCTCCTGTCCTGCCTGCGGGTCCATCGACCGCTCCCTCGGCCACCGTTACTGGTGCTGCCGTTCCATCAGGCCTCTCATCAGAGAGGCCTTCAACATCATAGGGCGGCCCCCTGACCTGCAGGCCTGGATCTTCGGCGGGTCCGGCCTTGAGGACGACGTCCTTTCCATCTTGGCGTCGGCAAAGTTGCGAATTTATCGCTACTTTGTACAGGTTGGGCTCGGAGAAGCAGTGGAAGACCCGCTCATCGCCTGGTCCAGGACCCTCCAGCGCCGAGGTTTTCTTCCTCCATCTCCCATCACCATCTTGTAAAATATGTTTCATATATGTATATATTTTCTCTTCTCTTCTCATCTTCTTTTTTCTTTTTCTCTCCCTATGATTGAAAATGTATAATATTGTCTAAGATGACAATAAATATTTTTTAATTGTCAAATTGTCACACACACACACAGCTTCGGTTATCCTAAGAGATGAGTTATAAATTTGGTCGAATTTTTCCAAAAAGTATTTTACCTAGATAATAAAATAAATTTTATCAATTGAGAATGAATTTAGAAAGAAAATCTTCAAATATTGTTCAACCTTTATTGAGGCGCTCTGCGCCGAATTTTGAATGGAGGGGAATGTTGGCCTGGGTGGCCGGTCGATGGCCGCAGGTAGCCCTGGGTGGTCGGTCCATGTCGCGGGTGGACGGAAGGGGAGCTGGGCGGCGGGAGCTGGGTCCGGGGACTACGGCGGGGGGCACCAGGAGGTCCCAGGACCTTGGGCCCCACAAGGCCGGGACTCCTGATGCCAGGCTGCAGTGGCCCCGACACTAGCAGCCGTCGAGCTGCAGAGCGATCTTCCGGACGATGGTGGCTCAGCTCCCGCGATGGTAGCTGCGGAGACATTAAAAAACTATCTTTATAAATCCATTCAATAAACTTTAAACAAGAACGAGAGAGAGAGAATAAAGAAAATATCTGAAAACTGTTTAAAACTCCAGCAATTTGAGCTAGTTTTCAAATCTTCAGCTCGTTATCGAGGCCCTATCTGCAATATGGGATTTTATTTTATCTTGAAACTTATAAAAGTGGTTACATAGGGTTTCTTTAAGTTCGACAAGCTAGAGAAACTACTATTTCTACCATTGAAGGATCATTGTTAAACACATATTCAAAATTCTCTATAAAAATAAAATAATTATTTGTGAATATTGATATATCTCTCTTTTTCAAATATTCTGTGTTTTCATACACACGGAAACAGAATTTCAAACCTTAGATGGAGAAATTTTATATAACCCCTCTGTGTTATAAATATGAATCTCTGTATAAATATATTCTTAAACTCTTTTTCCTCCCTAGAAAATTCGTTAAAGGTTTTCAAAAAGCTGTCATAAAAAGCGAGAAACTCACCTGCCCACAGCTTCCCCTTCAAGGTGCCCTTTAATCCCTGGAACACAGAATATATTTGAGTTTCTTTTTATAACAAATAATTTCTGGTATTTTTCACATTACATGAGGAAAAAGTACAATCATTATTTAATTGAAGAACTAAAGACATGGTCGTGCGTACCATCGATCTTCGACATAAGGGACAAAGACTCATTTCCATATTGATCAAATTTTATATATATTTGGAGAAAAATGATTTACTTGAATATAAGACTTAACCATTTACAAATCCAATACCACCTGTTACAGTAAGTAACCAACTTGTTTTCTGACATATCGTGTAAGATAAATTTAAATATTTATTTTTATTGACCTATCGGACGTGATATCCCAGCTTGGGATAATTGCGCCTAAATATATTTTAGCAACTTATATACAATGCAATAAACAAGACTAAAAACAAATAGATTTATATATGTATAGATATACATGTGATGTGATTTTATATTAAAAGTATTAGAAAACTCCTAGAGCGATTGCTCGAAGTATATTATATATTTATAATTTTATATAATTCTACTGTCCTCAAAGCTTATATCCATAGTTCGTCTAAAATACCCATTCCAAGAGTCTAGCAACAGTATCACTATAAAAGGAAGTTCCAAAAATGCAATATAACAGCGGTATGGTTGATTAAACTAGCGAAACCGCTGGGAGGGTTCACCACTATTGAGCCAGGCCCTCTCATTAATTTTTCCATTGCAGTAAGGGCAGTAGAAATTGTTTAATTTCAAAAAGAATCTTACGCGTCTAAAATAGTTTCGAATTTTCATAACAGATGGCGCGCTAGTGCATCACAATATAAATGTTCAAATAAAAAAACTCTAACTGTTAAAACTAGATGATTTACATAATGTAATTTTCATAAGATCATTTGTATAATATCATCCGCGGATCACGAGAGCCAATCAGGTGAGAGTTTGTACGGGAAAGGCATGTATAAAAGGCACGGCGGGATGACCGGTGAGAGTGGGGATTAGCAGAGTGGATGTTGGCAGAGTTGGAGATTGGAAGGAGATTGTTAAGAATCTGATTGTGGAAGAGAAGAGCCTAGGAGGTGCATTACTCGTGCTCAGAAGAATAAAGTGATAAAGAAATCTATGGGAAGCCTCTGGTAGAAGTTGAAGAAAGAGAAAAGAGCTCAAAGTTGAGAAAAACCCTGTTGAAACTGAGGAAAGGAAAAAGGAGAGTGAAAGAGCTCAAGTAGAGAAAAAGCCCTGTTGAAATTGAGGAAAAGCTAAGGTTGGCAAAGAGGTGATTGGCAGAATAGCCGGATACTTGCTCCAACTGATATAGGTCTAATTTTGTGTATCATTCATCATAGAAAATAAAGCCCATTATATTTGATGAGATCACCAAACCCTGTCGTTCATTTCCCTCAGGAATACCACCTGCCTATCGCTGCAATAGTTAGACATGGAAAACTATCTATTTAAATTGGTCATTTGGTTATTCATAGTTTTCTAAATTAACTCATTTTTTCCCTATCTTTTCTCTATTCGCAACACTAATTAATCATGTTTATATATCCAGAACCAATTTGTTCTTTAGTTAAGAAAAATAATCGACATTATAAATAGCGATCGTCAATATTAAATTGGATCAATAGAGGCGTTGTTGATAGAAGATATTGAAGTGAATTTAGTAAATTGTTGATTGCAATTTTTTTCAAGTTTTTAAACTGAGCATACAAGTGTCTCCCACCTTTCTAATATCAATTTTCAAATGATTTGAAAATGTCTTCACTAAAGCTTTGGTGGTAAAACATATCTCCCCACATTGCTGATTGTTGGCAGTTGTACAATTTAATCCTTAGTTTTGACTATGTTGATTTAACTTTAGGTTAGCACAACCTAATGAAGCCATCACTGCAAACATTCAAATTAAACTTTAAAATGAGTAGAAGCCAACTTAGTGTTGCTCTCTTAACAGTGAATTAGATACTAAGCATATTATCAACCAGCAAGTATTTCTGTACAAGATAAACATGTTCGGGACAGTGAGCCTACCGGGCAGGACGGAGACACCTGGGCACCAGACGTCGCAGCCAGCGGCGGAACCTGGACAGAACCTGTCAACACCAGTGCTACATGCGACATGTTCTGGACATACCTGGACGGACGGCGCTCCACGACGACAGGATCCGTCTGTACCCCCACCTCCCTGTAACATTGATCCTGTTTGCACGGACATACTGAACACAGGCTGGAAATTCTATCTATTATAAATCTCAAATTACAAGTTTTTTTTTTTTAATAGACAGAATTTTTTTCCATCCCTGGACACTTTATTTCTCCGTTTATCATTACTCTTCACAATTCATTCTTTCATACTTCATCCCTAAGGTTAGAAATAATCGTTATTTCTCCTTAAAATAAATTTCGATTTTTCGTTCATAAGAAACATTTGCGGGATAATTGTCAAATGTTTCTATAATTATATACAAATAAAAACACCAAAACGCGAATGTTTCTTTTCACAAATAAATCAAACTTCTTCTGCCCTTATTGCGATGAAAAAATACAGTTAAACTTGTCTATAGCGCCCCCTCTTGGGACTCACCAAAATAGGGTGCTATAGACAGGTCACTTTTAATGTAAAATTTTAATGTTTAAAATCAGGCGCTATAGAGAGGAAGGCGCTATTTAGAGGAAGCGTTATAGACAGGTTTACTGTATATAGGAAGGGCTTGGTTCATCAGTGGTGAACCCTTCCAGCGGTTTCGCCAATTATATATAAATCTACCAGACCGCTTCTTTAGAGTTCTAATACTGTATTGAGTAATTCTGCTTTTATATGCAATTATAATTCTTGAAAGTGTGCTTCACTCGTCTGTGAAAATATCGCTATATATATACAGTAGAACCTCCATGTGATGACACCTCTCTACAAAGGACAGTTTCATTTACAAAATTACCATTTTTACAATTTAGTAACTCTCCGGTAAGAGGACATCTCTCCCTAAAGGACACTTTGGTTTTGCAATTAGGTTTTCTTTACAGGGAGGTTCTACTGTAGTTCTATTATAATATGTTCTCCCCTGTTCCAGAATAAATTTATTAGGTACTTCTTAAAAAGAGCAACCTAACTTATTTTATTCACAATGAAAAATATGAACAGGTTCTTCACAAAAAAAAAAAAAAAGGTGTACAATGCGGGATTCGATCCCGGTTCATGGCTGTTGGGAATCAAGGGTTTTAACTACTTGTCCACCGACTTCGATATAACGCTCAAATGACAAGTTTATTATATAGACAGAATTCTAATTCCTAAAAGTGTGTTTTACATATCTCTTGAAAGATGACTAAAAATTCCAATTAATAATATAATTATAAGAAGAATGGCGTAACAAATAAATAATTGAATAGGTATAGTATTTTTACAATTTTTTGAGATATTAACAAACAATCCTATATATATTCTCCTAAACTAGGAACTTCAATAAAATCAAAGAGCTTTATTGTTGTAATTTGAAATATATATTATGCTGAGTATATAAAATATAGCTTTGACGATGACAACAAATAATGGAAACAGTTTAAATATAAAATACAATTTATAAAAAGACACATGATTAAATATAATATGAAAATATAAACTACAACACGACACCATATAAGCTAAGGAAGTTTAACTCTCTCTCTCTTTGCTGCTAAAAATATGACTTCAAAATCAAAGCCCCTCTTTGATATATGGAAATCTGTTTAACACGAATAAATATGTATAACACGAATATTAATTCAATCTATACTCTTCCTTTATTGTTATACTCCTGTAGACAATTGACAATTAAAATAATTTTATTTACATCTTGTCAATACATGCAGTCTGCACTATTTAACTGTATTATAGAAATACTCAAATTTCGTCAGAACCTCTAGTCTAAGCTTGCCTCAGACTGAACCAAGGCCTAACAAGGTTTCTAGGCTTCTTAGAACTGAATTCTCGAAACTTTTTGTGAATTTTATAAAACATGGGAGAGAACTAAATCGTTATTATTCTATTATTAAAATGATAAAATAATTATGTAGCGCCTTCAAATAAAATTATCAATATGCAAACTGATGCACACAAAATTGATTTTCTACATTCTAAATTATTTGAGCCTCAGTACACCATGTAGGATTAGTGACATTTGCAATATTTGCGCTCAAAGTCTCCATCACATATAAAGTGATAAAATAGGAGATATTGGTGAGTTGACAGATGTATCTCACCTTGCAGGTGGGGGCTCCAGGGTGGCCTCCGGTGGCCCCGCTTCAATGGCCAATGGCCGGTCGCTGCTACATAACACATTACTTCTCTCATTTCTATTTTATTGGCTCGATATAACTATTCTACGAGTTGAAAGAAATATATATTGTGTTCATCCATGGAATAAATATTAGATAAAAACAAAATATATAACGTATTTTTTAAAAAACTTCTACCAATTTAATCTTTTTTTCTGGATATTTTTGTGAAGGCCATAAACCATATTTGTGTCGAAATACTGGTTTCACGAAAAACTTGTCAAATTTGTATTTTCTTTAATAACTATAGATAATTATCACATATACAACAACAAAAGCCTTTTATTGACCAGTCTCGTCTTTTATAGACTCTTCCCGAAGTCCAAGAAGAAGGGAAAACAAACAGTGGTAAGAGTATTAATAATAAGTAGATGAAAACTATACACAGCATTGATGGTGGGACATAATAATGGCTGGCTTGGAACTCTGTGGATTATCTTGTAACCATATCATATATGTTATTAGAGGCTCAATAATAATATTTAATATAAATACAGTTAAACCTGTCTATAGCGCCCCCTCTTGGGACTCACCAAAATAGGGTGCTATAGAGAAGGGGTGCTAAAGACAGGTCACTTTTAATGTAAATCACATCGTACTACGTATTTAAAATCGGGTGCTATAGAGTGAAAGACGCTATTTAAAGGGGACGCTATAGACAGGTTTATATATAACTTTATAATATAAATGTTTTCTGCTATAGAATGGCTTAATATGCTATAGAAATTAGATTTTAATGAAATATAAAAGTCTCAAAAAAGAAGTAAACATTTATTCAAATAAGATGATAACTTTGTAGGAGACATCATTTTTTTCATCCACATGGTCAGAAATTTTTTAAAATTTAAATTTCTACATTATCGTACAAAATAAACTGTAATATTTTTGTCTAATAATATTTTATTTAGAAATTATATATTGGAATATCACGTGTCATCCTTGCGCAGGGGCCATGCTAATCTCTATATCGTTCCAATCTTAGTATATGTACCGCCGAACAAGCGCGTGTACATATATTAGAATATCATTTTTTTGAGTGACTCGAACATCATTGAATATTTTAAATAGGTTCTTTGGATTCATCATTATTAATTGAAGGATCTTCTATTCAGGCCAGTGAGGTGGTTGGTGAAACTCACCAGGCTGGTGACAGGCCTGGAGGTCTTGGAGGTAGGAAGGAGAATCCATACATCTCCGCTCGGTATTCCAATTGCTTATGTAGCAATGTAATGATCAGTCTTTTTCTAAATAGCCTGATGGTCCATCCATCTTGGATCCTTAAATCGATCCATTGTACGATTGTAATTATCACTGCTCTTTGAGCTCGCCTTCTTGGCTGTATGCGCATCATGATGGCTTGTTTGGTTATTCTTTGGTATTACTTCAGGTCGCGAGGGTAACCTATTGTTGGTCATTTTATTGGGAATTCTTTGCCGGGAGTTCCTGAAAAAAAAAAGGTTCTCTTATACATGTGTATTTCAGAAGGACCTCTTCTTTTTTATAACATGAAAACATATAAAATTACAATAAATTATGAGACTTAGTGAACCTTACAATAAATTCATATATGGAATATTATTCTAAACGATTTATTGAATAACTATTCAGAATCAAACAGTGAAATAATTGCTTATGCGGATGATATAACTGTGATATGTTGGGGAAACAACTTGACAGAACTTCGGAATACAACAGGAAAGGTCATGGGGAGAATATTAGACTGGTGTGGGAACAATAGGTTGACCGTATCTGAAGAGAAAACGAAAATCTTATACTTGTTTAATAGCAAAATAGCTGCAAAAATTCCGAACACTATCACTGCCAATCGGGTAGAAAAACTGAAGAGTATGGGAATAACTTTTAAAAATCATAGAAATAAAAATAAATTGGATTTTGTGCCCCATATTGATGAGATTATTACTAAGACAAATAGAGCTAGTGGATACCTGATTGGATTAACCGGGAAAGCATGGGGACTGGACAGTAAAAGAAGAATAGAACTCTATAAGACACTGCTTCGAAGTTCACTAATTTATGGTTCCACGATCTGGTACAACTTTATACCTAAAAAATTCAAAGATAAATTAAACTCTCTGCAGTACAAAATTTTGAAGCACAGTACACAGGTTTATAATTCAACATCTTCAAACTGTACTCATATTGTTGCTAGAACACCAAAGCTTACGGACTTTATTGAAACAAATATACTAAAAATAAATATTGGATAAAAAAATCAGATCCAACTAAAAGAAAAATTATATCTAATTTTATAAACCAGAAATTTGAGGAATACTATGGGGGTGCCAATGATAATTTCAAGGGATTCTTTGATACTTCAATAATTCCTAACTATGTTCAACCCAACTTTTATAACGTTCAATTTTTTACTGGACATGGTGACTTTAACACATATTTGTTTAGAATTGGCAAAATTGATTCACCTGCATGCACTTGTGGAAACGAACAACAAACCCCTGAACATCTTCTGATAGACTGTCCATTAACTTCTGATCTAAGGGAAGAAAACCAACTTTACCTGACTAATACAAAACAAGCTGCTTGCAATAAAGACCAATACATAAAGTTTAATAGATTCTGCAGGATGTATATTTTGAGGCGAAAGTATTGAATGTACATATTTCAAGCTACTATTTATAATTACTATATGAAAAATTTGACATCGAACTTTTAATTTTCATGATTCCCAATGTTCAATTGTATAAATTGTATATAATTTAAAATATACACGCAATTATCCTAATTGTGGATATGGCGTGTCTCTCCCAACTGTTAAATACAAGGTATGTCCCATAAGTTCCCGGACTGGGTCCATAAAAAAAAAAGGTAAGATTTTTTTAAAATTTTTTTATTAAAACTTTGCAAAGTAATCCCCCTTGCTTCAACGCACCAGCGCCATCGTTTCTCCCAATTGTCGAAACAGTTTTTATAGGCCTCTTTTGGAATGCTCTTCAATGCCAGCAGCGATTTTTCTATTATGTCTTCCCTGGTGTCAAAATGTCTTCCTTTTAGAACTGCTTTGAGTTTGGGGAACAGGAAAAAGTCATTTGGTGCGATGTCTGGGGAATAGGGTGGTTGAAGTAGGATTTCTGTCCCGTTTTTCGCCAAAAAACTCGTCACCAAGTGCGCTGTGTGAGGGCGGGCATTGTCATGGTGTAGGATCCAGTCACCATTGGTCCATTTTTCTGGCCTTTTTTTTCGAATCGCTTCCCTTAGACGGCGAAGAATGCTCAAATACATTTCCTTAATAACTGTTTGGCCTGCAGGAAGATACTCGTGATGAACAATGCCCTTGTTATCCAAAAAAAGCGACCAGCAACACCTTGTTTCTGGATTTCAATATCCTGGATTTTTTGGGTCTAGGCTCACCCTGACCTCTCCACTCGGCAGATTGACGCTTGGTTTCAGGGTCATAGCCATAGTCTCGTCGCCTGTGATTATCTTGTCTTTCCATTCCGGATCCGTTCTTGTCATTTCCAGCATGTCCTCACAGGTTGCAAGCCGACACAGTTTTTGCTCATTAGTGAGGAATCTTGGGATGAATTTTGCAGGAGTCTTTTTGAGCCTCAAATATTCGGTTACGATCCTTCCAATCGTTGTTTTAGAGATGCCTGTGTCTTGCTCTAGCTCCAGCAAAGTGGTTCGAGGATTTTCTTTTATCAAATCGGTGATTTTTTGCACATTTTCATCAGTCCTTTGAAATGTAGGGCGTCCTTGACGAGGATCATCTTCAATGGAAATTCTGCCAGCTTTAAATCTAGAATGCCATTCAAAAACAGTTGTTCTCTTTGGGGCGTTATTGGGGAATGCTTTATTAAGCATTTCAAAAGTGTCGGTTGCTGATATTTGAAGTTTCACACAAAATTCTATGCAAATCCTCTGCTTCAATTTTTGTTCCATCGTAAAATCGCCGCAGCGCAAGGTGTAACCTTTAAATAAATTAGAATAACTTTGGCGCGCGCGCACGTACCGCCTCGATATTGGTACCACCGTGTTGCCAGATATTTTTTTCTATAATAAACTGTCAAATTTATTTACATTTTTCATTTATTTATTTTTTTATGGACCCAGTCCGGGAACTTATGGGACATACCTTGTATATATCATTCAAATTATATATAGTAATGTTATCAACTTTCTATTAATATAGAGCATGAAACCTTTGAGTGAAATATAGGAACTTAAATGTTATAGATATGTTTTATATTGGTTATTAAACTGAATTGAGTTTTTATTTTCTATATAAAATTCTTTGAACGTTTTTAGGAATTGTAGGAGGCATGATAAAAACATATTGGTTTGTCACAAAGATTTTCACACGGGGGGAAATTCGAGAATTACTCAAAAGTTAAAAACATGTGAGAAATCTCTATGTAAAATCGACAACAAAAAAAAAACTGCCGTTGAGAAAACGTCTGAAACTCCCATTCAAAAGTTAAGCATACGAAACCAAAAAGAGCAATATTTTTTCTAATGAACTAACAAATTTTAGAGTTCAAATCAAAGAGCAAGATTTAGAAACATGTGTTATGTAAACAAAAATAATGTCAGAGCCATAAGCGTGCTGGTCAAGTTGGCAAAAGCCTTTCTCTTTTCTATTCTTTATTGTGAAATTAACCTGTCCATTTTTTCATTATGTGTTAAGTGCCTGAAGGAGATCTTTTCTCTACAGGCCCAGCGGCTGGGTACGATCTATGATTTCAGACGTATTTTCCTTCATCAGGAAAATGTCCATCTGAATCTCTGCCATAGTGCGCCGTTCTTGTGAAGATTCAGGCACTTGAGGTTCGCTCTGATTCTTGGATTTAGGAGTCAGGTCGATCGTCTCTTCTATTCTCACTGTGTCGCTGGGAGGAGGATTTGCGGCGACAGCAACAGCCGGTGGTGGAGCTACAACAGGAAGATGGGCAGGTGAAGTGGAGGGAGACTTGGTCCAGGCTTTCGTTCTAGCACCAGCTTGTCCTCCTGGAGGCCAGTTTTGTGAGGACGTTTGCACGTTTGTGTTCCTGCTTTAAAAAAAGCACAGGGAACACTTGATGCCGTAGGTCACATAGACGTGCGTGACCACTCCCTTGGACTTGACATCCAGAAGGGCAGGTATCTGGGAGAATGTTACTCCTTCTCGCAGAATAATAAAAGCTGCCCGACGAGCATCAGGAGTCTTCGAGCTGCATCATTTTCTGGATTATGGATGTGACCTGTCCGTATTGCCGCAGCGGAGCGACAAATTTGGCGTTCTCCCCGAAGAGCACATTGCCGAGCATTACTCGCTCGGCCCTTTTTCTCAGAGGGAAGGCCCGCAGTGTAACATCCTCAATGTCGAGACCTTCTATCAGCTTGTCGGCCAGTTTCACGCTGGGGAGGCCGACCAGGATGTGCCCCTCCATCTTCGTCAGCTGGTAGACGGCGCCCTTGCCCAGCTTGGCTTCCAACGTCAGGAAGTACTTTTCCCGTGTAAAGTCTGGGCAAAACTCCAGGTAGACACATCGGTCCGCTTTCCCCGCTACGACATGGCTCGGAAGGTGCCTACTTCTGCCTGGTGGTCTGGCACTCGTGCACTTTGCTGGGTCTTAGTGTAACGCGTAGCCTGCTGCTGTTTAGAGGGATTCTCGGTGCCTGGACACAAACCTTTCTGGTCCCTGAGTTGGCGTGATTAGGGTCATGTGGCCTCTTCCATCAGCCGCCTACTGTGGTGAATATTACATCTTTGCTCTCGGAAAGTTGTAATTTCTGCTCCGAGCAATCAGCCTAATTGAGGCAAGAATTTGCATGCTTGACATTGTTTTCAAAATGACTTTCAGTCCTTTATCATTTTTCTGCCGATATTTTCGGCGGAGACTTGAAGGTTTTAAATAGGATTTGAATAGGATTGCAGCCCCTTCTCTTGGCTTTCAGCCAATACCCCATAGGGGTTACTGATCTCCATGGCCTCCATCTCTATTACAGAAAAACGCGGAGCTCGCACACCGCGTGGCCGCACAGCAGAGAGAGAGATAAATCCCTATATATAAAAAAGTCAGTGTATGTATGTATGTGTGTTTCTATGTCGGCTATACACGTCCACAATACGTAACTAATCTGACTGAAATTTTAACAGTATATATGTGACAATATCGTTGCGGAATTTCTTGTTGTTCGATTTGAATGATGAGGATTGGTTGAAACGCAGTCGTTTGAGTGGAAGTTGAAGCATACAGTTAGGAATAATCAGGACACGTGATGGGTTTGAAAATAAAAGGCAACTGGGTTGGAGGAAAGAAAGCTTGAGAAGGCGGAGCGGGTTTTGATTGTTAATTATCTGATCACATGGTGGTGATTGTACTTAGCTACGGGATGAGCAGAGGGAGAGAGGTCCAGAGCCGATGTCACCTCGTTGGGAGCGAAGGAGCCACTGTAGGTGTTGTTCCGATGGGAGCCAAAGCACAACTGACCATTCTTGCTTCTCGATTTAACACCACGAGTTGTCTTCTTTCCCATTGGTCGAAGGATGGAACGTGCCCGTTTTTCTATTGGTTGACCTACTTAGTTATTGCTTCCTAATTGGACCGGCGGCTTTCTTTGGTGGAAGATACGCCCGGCCTGGTCAGGAAGTATTGGGTGTTAGTTCGACTCTGTTTACTTCCGCGGTTATCAAATACGTCCGGTCCTGTCCGGAAATATTGGGCGTCTCTCTACTTTTATAAATTTTGCGGTCACCAGATACGTCCGGCCTCTGTCAGGAAGTATCGACTGTACAAGTTATTAATACTTGTGCCCGCTTTAAGCCTACTTCCTATGTCTTGTTGCTACTTTCTTTCCTCCAGTTACCTTATTCTTTATTAAATCTTTGAAAATCATACATTGTACATGTATAGTGGGTCGGGGGTGCATACAATTATATACAAATTATGACAGATGCGCCCCCTACATGTGAAGAATTCAAGAAGGGGTTAGCCTGAGAGAATTCTGTAAAGGGAAAAATAATTTTGTGGGAAAATTAGTTGTGGGTATTGAGAGGCTATATACAAGCATTGGTGGTGATATAAGAGGTAAAATAGAATGGTGTTGATGATATAGGTTGAGTATAATTAATAGAAATCAAAAAAATTTTTAATTGTAAGAAATCAAAATGAATGCTATGGTACATAGTGGATTAAAAGGAAAAGAAAATGCGCCTAACTAATTTCTACTCTAAGTTGGAAATAAAAACGAGGGAGTTCTATTAGGGCTTTTGAGAAATCAAAAATAATATAAAAGTTGGGAGAAATCAAAGTGAATGCTTGATGCATGGTGAGAAAAAAAAAGAAAAATGCCTAACTATATTCTACTCGAAAATTGGGAATGGAAATCGAGGGATTTTTATTAGGTCTTTTGAGAAATCAAAAAATAAAAATAAAAAGTTGGAAGAAATCAAAGTAAATGCTTGGTTGCATGGTGGGGAAAAAAAATGTTTTGTTGCATGGTGGAAAAAAAAAAGGAAAAGAGAGAACGTTTTTGTAAATAAAAATAAAATATAATATCTAATTTTAAAAGAAAACCAGTGAGTTTTCGTTGATTTGAAACTATGATAATATAAACTAATTGGTAAATAAAATGATAATTAATGATTAAAAGTGATAATAAGTTGAATAAATTGATAAATTGATTAAATATTTACATTTTTAATTGAGAGAAAATAATGAAAATGATTAATATGAAAAATAAGGTGTATTGGTTTGAACCCTTTTGTATCTACATGCCCTATAAATTTTTTAATTGCTCAATTATGCCCTATAAATTTTTTGTCTTTGTGTGTGTTGTGAAAAATGTTAGAAGTCTGTAAAGTAATTATGATTACTTATAATAGGGATGTGAACTCATTTAGAATGTTTGTGTGTCGTCTTGTGGGTGTGGAATTGGATTGTAAAAATCGATATGTAGTTCGAATTGGGATCCAAGACTGGCGATAGGGAGGAGTCTATGGAGGGGAAAAGCGGTGACCTAATTTTACGTGTTGGCAGAAACGAGGGGTGGTAATTGGAGATCGGAAACGAGGCGCTCCTTTCTGTTTGCATAGGCCGAGTTTATCGCCGCGGAACTACGCTTCCTGTCGCGGCGTCTCCAAATTCTCACTTCCTTCCGCTTATTTATTTTTGGGTGCGGCTCGGATCTTGTTTTTGGAGTGTGACTTCTCCGACATTGGTTGGTCATCTTTCAGTTACTTCTATCTCTTCGGAGTTTATTTAGATTTTCTGCAAAAATGGTTCCTAAAATTATGAGAAGTTTTATAAATGCTTGTCCAAAATGAAAAACTGCCTCTTGTAGTTCGAAAATTTTATGAGCGGGCATGGTATAGATAAACAAATAATTAAGGAATAAAATTGGGATACATTTGTATGGTAGAACTAACAAACAAAGGATGAAAATCAGATGAAAGATAGGGTATTGCCCCATGTTCTTCCATATTTTTGTAAATGGGGACTCTGAAATATTTGCTTGAACCTTATTAATTGTAGAATTTAAATGATTGGTAGGTTCGCAGTTCTCCTGTTTGATCGTCAATGGTTTTATTAGAGATATGTCGGCGGTAATTGGTTTAAGTGGAAATATGTGATCGTTTCTCTGACGTGGGTGGTGTAATTTTGGCATTGTTTGTGTTGTGTGTACGCTGTGCTTTATGTACGAATTTTGTTTTGCTTTGGGGCCGGTGTCGGTATTTTTACGTGAAGGTTGGTTGGATTCATCGATTCTTCTAGCGGATCGGCATGTGGGGCAGGTTTTTACCTGGTTTGCGATGTCTTGTGTCATGTTCTGCCAATAATATTGTGACGAGATGAGTCTCGTCATCTTGGAGATGTTTGGATGGTGGTGTTGTGTGTGTATGGACTTAAGAAGTCTGGCTGTAAGTGAACTTGGGACTATAGTTTTAAGTACTCCTTTTCGGGAGACGGTGCGCAGTTTATTGTGATCCATAGTCACGCGAGATTTTACCGGTGGAGAAGACTGCTGGCTCTTTATGAGTGGCGCATCTAGAAAGCCATAAAATGGGATACGAGTTACAACGCCCGTTTCATATTGTTGTACTTCATTTATGCTACGGACCTCATATTCGTATCTTGACAGTCTTAACCTCCATCGAAACAATCTGCCTGACGGGGCTTCGATCTCTTTCAACCACTGCAATGTAGGATGGTCAGAAAGTATTGTAAACTTTCTGCCCATTAGACAGGCGCGGAAGTTATCCACACTTTCCACAATGGCTAGGCATTGTAGTTCCAAGTCTGAATAATTTCGCTCGTGACCACGCAGAGAGCGGCTGAAATGTTGAACTGGGTATGTCTTCCCATCAGGGTAGACTTGTTTAAGAATGCCTGCAATGCCGAATGTTGAGGTGTTACAGTACACCTGGCATGGCAGACCTTCTTGGTAAAGGTATAATGTGGGGTGTGTGGTAAGGCTTTCTTTCAGGTTAGTGAACGCTTTCTGGCATTCGTCACTCCAGACCCACACGACATCCTTTTTTAGAAGGTTGACAAGTGGCGTCCGCAAGCGGGCGTGGTCCGGAATGAACTCTTTATAGGCGTTCACAGCTTTTAGGAAAGATCGCAATGTTTTTCGATTGTGTGGTTGTTTGGTGGCGTGAATTTTTTCTATGTTTTGTGTAGACGGGATGATTGTATTATTCTTAACGGTTGTGCATGCGCTTGTTGGTTGTTGTTGTCTTTTGGCGCGTGTGTTGCGTGTTTGTTGCGTGGTGACGTATGGGTGCGTGTATGTTGTGAGGTACATTTGCATGATTATGGCGTGGCGACGTATGGTCATGTATGGATTTTGTGTGGTAAGTGGGTGAGCTGTGTCGGTGTACGGACACTTTTTTGGGCATTATTGGAATTGTAGGTTGAAGTCGTGGTGGCTTTATATGTTGTGGGCATGAAAAGTTGCGTGGTGTGAGATTAGCATGGTGGCATGTAAATATTTGGGGTTTGGGCAATGAATGCAGGCAAGGGTTTCCATGTGAGAAAGCTTTGTGTGCTGTACGAGCCCTTTGGGACAGGTTTTGGTCTAGCCCGTGCTTGCATTCATTTGGTACATGTTTAGATACATGGTTAAAGGGGTAGGTAGGGTTAGATAAGAGTTCAAAGTCAATTCTTGACGCCATAGGGGGGGTGCCTACCTTAGTCTCGAAAGGGCTGCTCGGCTGGGACGTCTTGGCTTGGGTTGGTTGGCTTGGGGCTCGGGACTGCTCGATGTCGGCATTCGCTGTGCCAGTGCCTCGCGCCGCAGAACTTGCAGTTGGACGGCGGAAGAGGTGCATTCCATGCACCTGGGCGTCGGGGTGTGCTGTGATACGGACCCGACATTGTGGGTGGTTGATCTTCTCTGAGTCGCGTTGTCGGTACACTGGGCCCGTGGATCCGCTGTACCAGTCGGAACCACTCTCCTAGGTTCTCGGGAGGCACCACGCGGACTAGGCGCTGGTCGTTGAATGGCAGTCCTTCTGTCAGCGTCTCGAGAATCACCTCCTGTGGAAGTCCTAGTTGCAATCCCATGGCGGTTTTCTCCCGGTAGTAGGTCTCTAGGTTGGCTTGCCCAGTAAGCTTCATGGCGAAATATTTCGCAAAGGACGCTTCGCTTGACTCAGGATAGAGATCTAGGAGGATTTGCCTCACCTGGAAATAGCTCCGGTCGGCCAGCCAAAGTTTCCTGAAGAGCTCCAGGGGTTGTCGCACCAGGTAGTTTGGTAGGCGGAGTAATTTTTCTTGTTCTCCCATGGATGCGTCTTCCATTTTTCGGTCGAACGCTTGGAAAAACTGTGTCGCGCTATATGTTCCATCGAAAAGCGCGATTGTCGCCTCAGCTCCATCAGAAATCTTTGTTCGGGTCAAGAGGGCCGACAGTTGGGTGACGACGTCCGCTAGGGGCGCAGTTGTCTCGCGGCCGGTCATTTCCTGCCTTTCTCCTGCCTGTTCGTTCTCTCTCAATTGGCTGCCGTCTTCTCCTCTTTCTTTCGTAGGGTTGTCCGTTTTTACGCTTATTAAATCCTGATTAATCTCCATCTCTTTATCCTGTCGACTTAACCGTTCTGTGACAATATCGTTGCGGAATTTCTTGTTGTTCGATTTGAATGGTGAGGATTGGTTGAAACGCAGTCGTTTGAGTGGAAGTTTAAGCATACAGTTAGGAATAATCAGGACACGTGATGGGTTTGAAAATAAAAGGCAACTGGGTTGGAGGAAAGAAAGCTTGAGAAGGCGGAGCGGGTTTTGATTGTTAATTATCTGATCACATGGTGGTGATTGTACTTAGCTACGGGATGAGCAGAGGGAGCAGAGGTCCAGAGCCGATGTCACCTCGTTGGGAGCGAAGGAGCCACTGTAGGTGTTGTTCCGATGGGAGCCAAAGCACAACTGACCATTCTTGCTTCTCGATTTAACACCACGAGTTGTCTTCTTTCCCATTGGTCGAAGGATGGAACGTGCCCGTTTTTCTATTGGTTGACCTACTTAGTTATTGCTTCCTAATTGGACCGGCGGCTTTCTTTGGTGGAAGATACGCCCGGCCTGGTCAGGAAGTATTGGGTGTTAGTTCGACTCTGTTTACTTCCGCGGTTATCAAATACGTCCGGTCCTGTCCGGAAATATTGGGCGTCTCTCTACTTTTATAACTTTTGCGGTCACCAGATACGTCCGGCCTCTGTCAGGAAGTATTGACTGTACAAGTTATTAATACTTGTGCCCGCTTTAAGCCTACTTCCTATGTCTTGTTGCTACTTTCTTTCCTCCAGTTACCTTATTCTTTATTAAATCTTTGAAAATCATACATTGTACATGTATAGTGGGTCGGGGGTGCATACAATTATATACAAATTATGACATATATATTTTAGAATCTGGAAAAATTATAGAGAAAATTTCAGGTCTCTATCCCGAATATTCTTCGAGTTATTTGCAAATTGCGTTGCAAATTTGCCCTTTCGCTCGCAAGCAGCGCCTCTAGCGGTGAAGATGGGAAGTAATATCAGCTGACTTAATGTACATGTAAAACGTGTTTTAACAGGACATAGAGAAAAATCTGGAAGAGATATTTTTCGCATTTTTAGGCAAGAAAAAGTGAAATTGACAGGTTCTGGGCAAAAATAGTTGTTTTTTTTT
Source organism: Cordylochernes scorpioides (assembly GCA_030710605.1). NCBI lineage: Eukaryota > Metazoa > Arthropoda > Arachnida > Pseudoscorpiones > Chernetidae > Cordylochernes > Cordylochernes scorpioides. Next base: position 22,906,784 of record CP092881.1, on the reverse strand, counting down.
TTTTGGTCAGAAAATGATGATGACAATAATGCTGTATCATGTTTGATTATCAGATACAAAATTATATCGGGAAAAATTCCAAAAAGCAGAGACCACGGGTGAAACCAGTTCATTTTTTTTTTGTACGCAGGAACAAAATTCTAACAGAAAAACATTCATTCGAGCAGAAAACAAAAGCCACATCATCTTTCTATAAAAATATCGCTTCTCAGACACAAAGTTTGGAGCGGGACGTTTCACAAGAGTGACATCCACGGCGCCAATTTATAATTGTAACGAATAGTATTTGAAAATCAAAATAATGTAATTTTCAAATATCGTTGTGAAAATTTACATTTTATTTTTATATTTTAAAAACCCACAAAGTTTGGAGCGGGACGTTTCACAAAAGTGACATCCACGGTGCCAATTTATAATTGTAATGAATAGTATTTGAATAAAAACATTTAATTGGGTAAAACCAGGGCGTTCCCGGTCATTCGGCTAGTATATGAATAAATAGATATAAATATATAAAACAATTGATAAATATACATATATATATATATATATATAAATACTAGACGAATGACCCGGGCAACGCCCGGGTTTACCGATTAAAACCGATTAAATGTTTTATTCAAACACTATTCGTTACAATTATAAATTGGCGCCGTGGATGTCACTCTTGTGAAACGTCCCGCTCCAAACTTTACAGTCAGATTAGTTACGATATAAATCTTCAAATCGGGCGAGCGTCTATAAATATTTCGATTTAGATCGAGTATTCTAATTATTAAGCGAACACACTATTATTAATAAAATTTTGAGAAGCTTTCGATTTTAAACGTATTTATAACCTTGATAGAGGGCGCTGTTCGTGAGCTAAGTAGTATAATTTGAATATATAGTTTTAATATTTAATTTATATATAATTTAAGATAGCCTATCGTTTTCCTTGTATTTTTTTACCTATGTATGGAAATTTTGGTTTGAATTAGTGAACTACTGCGAATTTGTATACCGGACATACAAACCAACAAACAAACAAACAAACATACAAACATTCATTTTTATATATATAGAAGATATAATATAAAAATGAGTTTTAAAAATTGTTAAAAAAAAAGCATCGGCCGGGAATCGAACCCGGGCCGCCCGCGTGGCAGGCGAGCATTCTACCACTGAGCCACCGATGCGTATACAAAATGGCCATATTTGGGTATTCATTCCATTCCGGATTACTCCGCGTAAAAAAAAAAGTTCTTCAAATGAAAAAAAGAAATAGCCAAAAATACTAAGCAAATTGTATCCAAAATTTTTCCTCAGGTTTATAAAAAGCGACATGCAAAATTTGGTACCAATTGGTTCAGTAGTTTTTGAGTTTATCGCGAAACAGACAGACAGACAGACAGAAATTGACTTTTATATATATAGAGAAGATAGAGATAGAGATATATACAAGAGAGAGAGATAGAGAGAAAGTGTGTGTGTATCTAAAAACAAAATTTAATTATGAATAATATTTTATAGTGAACTTAATTTAATGTAATTTTACATTTTTAAAAACGGCATCACTGTATATGTAAAAGTTGCGCTCCAGGAACCAGGGTTATAAATATTTCTCTAAGTGTAATCTAACCTTATATAATAAAATAGATTTTAAAGTATACAAAAGGAAGGTTACTATAAGAAAATTTCAATTTAAATTGAAAATGTTATTAATTATCTTTTAAAAATACATTTCTATTCAATTTCTTAATGATATTTTAACTTATAAAATGTCATTTGCATTAAATGTGTAGCTTTAATTCTTTTAAATGTTAACATTAAACTTTTTAATGTCGTTGTAAAGCTTCAAATTCTGTTGTTTAATCTTAAAATAATCTCTATCAGTCTAAAAGTATCAAATATTATAGCGATAAAATTTGATAATTAAACATTTAAGATTCATTAAGAATGTAAAAAAAAAACATTATATTTTGAAGATCAAAAATGTCTTTATTGAAATTAAAAAGTTCTTAATGAATTTTAGAAAATTCTAATTAAATTTAAAAACACCTTCAGTAATTTTTTAAATTTTTCAAATGATTTTTTAAAATGAAAATAAGCAATAATTAAACTATTTTCTCCAAAATTAGTTAGAATCATATCTTTCGAAAACATTATCCAATTTGGCGACGCTGGATTGTCAAAATGGTGGAGCAGACGGTGTATCTCTTTTAAGCTGTCTGCTAGTGTCTCTTTAGCACATTTGCTTTTAAGTACACACGCAAAAAAAAAAAAAAAAAACTTTTTATCTATGTAAAAATAAATATTTATAGTATTTTATAGGAATTTTTGTATGCATAAAATACATGTGAGTTTTCAAACTATTTATTTATAACAAGCGTCAATCTTATAATGAAACCCATTCCTCTTAAAATATTCATAAATGCACATATACTATATATTCTAAATGTGCATACGGTTTTCTACCCATAATATGTACATTTATAAAGTGAAAAATAAGTTTAAGAAAATTATTAACAATTTCACAAATCAAATAGCACGAAATCCGCTCGGATATTGTTTACATTTTCGCTATTGATTGTTGGGCACTTTTTTAAAAAAAAAGAAAATGACTATAGCAAAATTGAGATAAAAGAATAGAATAAAATATATTTTGATTTTAAAATTTATTTGAGATGGAATAACAAAATTTTAACTCTGAACATACATACCACATTTTAAAATAGAGTGTTTAATGTTTGGAAACGTTTTTATTTAAACATATAACTAACAATTTTCAAACGTTCCAAAGTTCATGAAGTTCCAAAGTATATGAGTTTATAAAAAATAAAGGTTGCCTTTCCCATCAAAATGTTGCTAAAACTAAGTGTCATCTATTGATCGTATACACAAACTTAGTGGACTCAGGTTGGTAACAAAGCCACGACACCAGCTTTGCGTACTCGCTTGTTCGGCGGTACATATACTAAAATTGGAACGATACAGAGAAGATTAGCATGGCCCCTGCGCAAGGATGACACGCACGACACCAGCTTTAGCAAACTGAGAAGTGTCCACCTGGAAACCTTTTGCCCAAGCTGATGTTGTGGCTTTGACACCGACCTGAGTCTGTTCATTTGTGGAGACGGTCAATAGATAGCCCTTAGTTGTAACATTGATGGGAGAGGATACCTTTACATATTCCAATTTCCATCAATATTAGAACTGTTCTGGTAGATTAAACTGATGAAACCTCTGGAATGGTTCAATGCCAGGTCCTTCCAATAATTTCCATCACAATAAGGACAGTAGGGGATGTTATTTTATTTCTTCTTTCTTATCTCCACTCAATCATATTAGGGTATCAAGTTGTGACCCTTGATGGTGTCTGTTTGACAACCATCATGACTGGGTGAAGTAGAATGTGTCTGCCTTTGTCATTAAGACTGGGAGCACTACTCAGTGGCAGGCCGACTTAGCTCCAAAATAAATGGCCGCCTCTGACATGAGGAACAGATGCCATGTGCAGCTGCTCCTAACATGGAGTACAAATGCTGCTCATCCTGTATCCCTGGATTAGGAGCCCTTACAGGGTACTATCAACCGGGCCAGCTGAACCCAGGTTTTTTTAGTGAGCTTGTTACTGCTCCCCCTCCTCCTTTTTCATCCGGGCTTGGGACCGGCAAAAGCGGAGTTATTTCATCTCTAAAAAGATAAAATTGTACTAAATATTTTCAATTAATTTAATATAATGATAAAAATATCACAATTTATAATTGGTATTGTAAAATATGAAGAAATCAAAAATAAGACAAATATAAAAATGAGTAAACAAATTGTTCTACTCTATGGTATAACAATTGCTACCATTTAGAACACTTTAATCAGATGATGGTATATGGAAACAGAGCACACTGCTTGCTTTAACTGTCTTGTTATTATTTATTTTATTTGAATTTGTTAAGAGAAAGGACTTGTACACATTTCCCATATAATTTTATAAATTCTAATATCTTTCTCTCTTTTTTACCCCATCTCTTTTCTGTACCTCTCATGGGAGACTCTGTATATAAGACTAAATGTCTTAATAAAGGTATTGATCGATTGATAAGGTGTAATTTGAATTGATAAGATACAATTTGGATTGATAAGGTACAATTTGTATTATAGATTAGAACTACAAGGTTAATGTTTTAGTTTTTTGTCTGATGATGGTAACAACGCTGTTACCAAAACATCACATACTATTAATTTATTTGGTGTTATTACCTTGTAATATTGTTGATTGATAGTTAAAAAGGATGAATAGAGATGGTGGTGGTGTTGTAGGTGGAAGCTGAGTCCTGCGGCAGTTAATGATCGTCAAACTCTACTGCGGGTCATTTAGGTCCAATTACAAGAGGCTGATAATCAGTGGCCTGATTGGCCTGCTCTTCTTACGGCTGCTCATATTCTTCTGCCATGATCTCTGGGCCATCCTGGATGGCCCAAAGCCATTGCTGCTGGGGGAGTCCAAGAGGTCTGTGTTCTACACCCACAACCTCACAGACAGATGCCCAGTGTGCCTGGACTCAGGGCTCTGTGGCCCCATGGTCAGAGCCAGTCAGGAGAAGCACCAGCTGTATGGGGAGGTGGCTGTGAGAGAGGGACTGCTGGCACACACCCAGGTGAACATCTTCTTTCTTATCTCCACTCAATCATATTAAGGTATCAAGCTTGTAAAGCTTGTTGATGGTGTCTGCCGGGGAAGAGTAGAGCTCATCAATGGATGAGTCAATACTAATGATTGTGTTCCCAGGTGAACATTGTCAGCACCAGCCCTGAGGTGTGGAGGAGGTTGGGGGAGGAGCGCCTTCCTCTCTATAGCGCCCGATTTTAAATACATAGTACGATGCGATTTACATTAAAAGTTTTTGGTGAGTCCCAAGAGGGGCGCTATAGACAGGTTTAACTGCATATACAAATAAGCCAACCTGTGTATCATGATTTCACGGTATGACCCTCATTAAAACAGCTTCGGTTATCCTACGACATGAGTTATAAAATTTGTAGAATTTTTCCAAAAAGTATTTTACCTAGATAATAAAGTAAAAGTTATCAATTGAGAATGAATTTAGAAAGAAAATCTTCAAATATTGTTCAACCTTTATTGAGGCGCTCTGCGCCGAATTTTGAATTGAGGGGAATGTTGGTCTGGGTGGCCGGTCGATGGCCGCAGATGGTCCTGGGTAGTCTTGGGTGGTCGGTCTATGCCGCGGGTGGACGGAAGGGGAGCTGGGTCCGGGGATTACGGCGGGGGCACCAGGAGGTCCCAGGACCTTGGGCCCCACAAGGCCGGGACTCCTGATGCCAGGCTGCAGTGGCCCCGACACTAGCAGCCGTCGTGCCGCAGAGCGATCTTCCGGACGATGGTGACTCAGCTCCCGCGATGGTTGCTGCGGAGACATTAAAAAACTATCTTTATAAATCCATTCAATAAACTCTAAACAGGAATGAAAAAAGAAAATATCTGAAAAATGTTTCAAAACTCCAGTAATTTGGGCTAGTTTTCAAATCATCAGCTGTTATCGAGACCCTATCTGCAATATGGGCTTTTATTTTATCTCGAATCTTATAAAAGTGGTTACATAAGGGTTTCTTTAAGTTCGACAAGCTAGAGAAAAACCACTATTTGTATCATTGAAAAGTCAATGTTAGACACATATTCACATTTCTCTATAAAAAGTAAATCATTAGTTTGTGAATATTGATATATATCTCTTTTTTTCAAATATTCTCTGTCTTCATATACACGGAAACAGAATTTCAAACCTTAAATGGAGAAATTTTATATAACCCCTCTGTGTTATAAATATGAATCTCTGTATAAATATATTCTTAAACTCATTTCCTTCCTAGAAAATTCGTTAAAGGTTTTCAAAAAGCTGTCATAAAAAGCGAGAAACTCACCTGCCCACAGCTTCCCCTTCGAGGTGCCCTTTAATCCCTGGAACACAGAATATATTTGAGTTTCTTTTTATAACAAATAATTTCTGGTATTTTTCACATTACATGAGGAAAAAAGTATAATCATTATTTAATTGAAAAACTGAGGAAAAAGTACAATCATTATTTAATTGAAGAACTGAAGACATGGTCGTACGTACCATCGATCTTCGACATAAGGGACAAAGACTCATTTCCATATTGATCAAATTTTATATATATTTGGAGAAAAATGATTTACTTGAATATAAGACTTAACCATTTACGAATCCAATATCGCCTGTTACAGTAAGTAACCAACTTGTTTTCTGACATATCGTGTAAGATAAATTTAAATATTTATTTTTATTGACCTATCGGACGTCATATCCCAGCTTGGGATAATTGCGCCTAAATATATTTTAGCAACTTATATACAATGCAATAAACAAGACTAAAATTAAATAGATTTATATATCTATATTAATAAAATGCAAATTTCATAAGTGATGTTCACTAAAAACTTTCGTTACAATGCATCAATTTCGACCAAATTTTCAACATTTAAGTAAAACGAGATGGAGCAGGTTTTGCTTAACATCAAAATATTTTTCCTAACTTTAACATGCGTAACTTCGCTGTTATCGATTAAATACAAAAAAAATCAACAGAGTTAATTTTATTTATATATAAATACAAAAAAAAATATTCAGCAATTCATTCAACTCAATCTAAAAAAATATTCAAAACAAGCAATTTTAAGATAACACCATATGTAAAACAGTCGGCCAAGAAAACAACAACGATATTACATCTTTCTCACATATTCACACACAATCTTGATTAATAATTAAAACTAATCTTTAACATTGTTTATTATACTTCATAATATATAATATTCGTTAGGCAAACTTTCACTCGGATAAAACCCGGGCGAAGCCGGGTACACATCCGCTAGTGTATAGATATACATGTGATGTGATTTTATATTAAAAGTATTAGAAAACTCCTAGAGCGATTGCTTGAAGTATATTATATATTCATAATTGTATTTAATTCTACTGTCCTCAAAGCTTATATCCATAGTTCGTCTAAAATACCCATTCCAAGAGTCTAGCATCAGTATCACTATAAAACGAAGATCGAAAAATGCAATATAACAGCGGTATGGTAGATAAAACTGGCGACACCTCTGGGAGGTTTCACCACCGATGAGCCAGGTCCTCCCATTAATTTTTACATTGCAGTAAGGGCAGTATAAATTGTTTAATTTCAAAAAGAATCTTACGCGTCTAAAATAGTTTCGAATTTTCATAAAAGATGGCGCGCTAGTGCATCACAATATAAATGTTCTAATAAAAAACTCTAACTAATCATGTTCATATATACAGAACCAATTTGTTCTTGAGTTAAGAAAAAAATTCGACATTTATAAATAGCGATCGTCAATATTAAATTGGATCAATGGAGGCGTTGTTGATAAACGATATTGAAGTGAATTTAGTAAATTGTTTATTGCAATTTTTCAAGTTTTTAAACGGAGCATACAAGTGTCTCCCACCTTTCTAAAATCAAATTTTAAATGATTTGAAAATGTCTTCACTAAGGATTTGGTGGTAAAACATATCTCCCCACATTGCTGATTGTTAGCAGTTGTACAATTTAATCCTTAGTTTTGACTATGTTAATTTATGTTAGCACAACCTAATGAAGCCATCACTGCAAACATTCAAATTAAACTTAAAAATGAGTAGAAACCAACTTAGTGTTACTCTCTTAACAGTGAATTGGATACTAAGCATATTATCAACCAGTAAGTATTTCTGTACAAGATAAACGTGTTCAGGACAGTGAACCTACCGGGCAGGACGGAGACACCTGGGCACCAGGCGTCGCAGCCAGCGGCGGATCCTGTACAGAACCTGTCAACACCAGTGCTACATGTGACATGTTCTGGACATACCTGGACGGACGGCGCTCCACGACGACAGGATCCGTCTGTACCCCCACCTCCCTGTAACATTGATCCTGTTAGCACAGACATGCTGAACAAGGGCTAAAAATGCTATCTATTATAACTCTCAAATTACAAGTTTTTTTTAATAGACAGAATTTTTTCCATCCCTGGACACTTTATTTTTCCGTTTATCATTACTCTTCACAATTCATCCTTTCATACTTCATCCCTAAGGTTAGAAATAATCGTTATTTCTCCTTAAAATAAATTTCGATTTTTCGTTCAAAAGAAACATTTGCGGGATAATTGACAAATGTCGTTTCTATAATTACAAATGAAAACACCATAATGCGAATGTTTCTTTTCACAAATAAATCAAACTCTACTGCCCTTACTGCGATGAAAAAATACAGTTAAACCTGTCTATAGCGCCCCCTCTTGGCACTCACCAAAAAAGGGTGCTATAGAGAGGGGGTGCTATAGACAGGTCACTTTTAATGTAAAATTTTAATGTGTTTAAAATCAGGCCATATAGAGAGGAAGACGCTATTTAGAGGGGGCACTATAGACAGGGTTAACTGTATATTGGAAGGGCTTGGTTCATCAGTGGTGAACCCTTCCAGCGGTTTCGCCAATTAAATCTACCAGACCGCTTCTTTAGAGTTCTAATACTGTATTGGGTTATTCTGCTTTTATATGCAATTATAATTCTTGAAAGTGTGCTTTACACGTCTGGGAAAATATCGCTATATATATACAGTAGAACCTCCATGAGATGACACCTCTCTACAAAGGACAGTTTCATTTACAAAATTACCATTTTTACTATTTAGCAACTCTCTGGTAAGATGACATCTCTCCCTAAAAGACACTTTGGCTTTTCAATTAGGTTTTCTTTACAGGGAGGTTCCACTGTAGTTCTATTATAATATGTTCTCCCCTGTTCCAGAATAACTTTATTAGGTACCACTCAAAAAGAGCAACCTAACTTATGTTATTTACAATGAAAATTATGGACAGGTTCTTCACAAAAAAAAAAAGGTGTACAATGCGAGATTCGATCCCGGTTCATGGCTGTTGGGAATCAAGGGTTTTAACTACTTGTCCACCGACTTCGATATAACACTCAAATGACAAGTTTATTATATAGACAGAATTCTAATTCCTAAAAGTGTGTTTTACATATCTCTTGAAATATGACTAAAAATTCTAATTATTAATATAATTATAAGAAGAATGGCGTAACAAATAAATAATTGAATAGGTATAGATATTTTTAATATGATGCACTAGCGCGCCATCTGTTATCAAAATTCGAAACTATAAAAAAAGAGAGGGCGTCAAAAATTGACGAAAAATTTAGTGGAGATATTGGTTTCGAATTTTGATAGATATTTTTACAATTTATTGAGATCTTAACAAACGACCTATATATCTTCTCCTCAAAAGAACTAAGAACTTTTAATAAAATCAAAGATCCTTATTGTTGTAATTTGAAAAAATTGTTATGCTGAGTATATAAAATATAGCTTTGACGATGACAACAAATAATGGAAACAGTTTAAATATAAAATACAATTTATAAAAAGACACATGATTAAATATAATATGAAAATATAAACTACAATACGACACCATATAAGATAAGATAATAGAATACTTAGCTTCTAAGGATATGATTTTAAAATCATAGGCAGCCCATATGGAAATCTGTTTAACAAATAGATATGATGTCATTAACTCAATCTATACTATATAAATACTCTGGAAATTTCGCCAGACCCCCATCCTAAACTTGGATCAGACTGAAGTATTGCGACCAAGAGGTTTAACCAGGTTTCTAGGCTTCTTAGAACTGAATTCTCGAAACTTTTTGTCAATTTTATAAAACATGGGAGAGAACTAAATCGTTATTATTCTATTAAAATGATAAAATAATTATGTAGCGCCTTAAAATAAAATTACCAATATGCAAACTGATGCACACAAAATTGATTTTTTGCATTCTACATTATTAGAACCTCAGTGCACCATATAGGATTTGTGACATTTACAATATTTACTCTCAAAGACTCCATCACATATAAAGTGATAAAATAGGAGATATTGGTACTGATCTCTGAATCTTGATCGCTTGATCTTGATCACTGAAATGATCCCTTAAAAATTTTTGAAGCCTGCGGCGCTTTAGTTGTGCTTGGTGCTGCCTTGGTTCCCTCATAAACGGCGCGCGCTTGCCCTCTTCTCCCCCGGGGTGCCCACGGCCCTGCCGGCGCCTCTCCAGCCCTCTCCTTGGCCCTCCATTGCGGCGGGCGCTTGGTGACTCCTAAAGATGAATCGTGCCTTAAAATGCTTACCCGAAAAGCATGTAGAAGGCGGATTAATCGATATATAGGAGATATTGGTAAGTTGATGTATCTCACCTTGCAGGTGGGGGCTCCAGGGTGGCCTCCGGTGGTCCCGCTTCAATGGCCAATGGCCGGTCGCTGCTGCATAACGTTTCTTCTCTCATCTCTATTTTAATGGCGTGAAAACTATTCTACATGTTGAAAGAAATATATATTGTGTTCATCCATAGGATATATATAAGAGAAAAACATAATGTATAACGTATTTAAAAAAAAAAAAAAACTTCTACCAATTTAATCTTTTTCCTGGATATTTTTGTGAAAGCCATAAACCATATTTGTGTCGAAATACTGGTTTCACGAACAACATGCCAAATTTGTATTTTCTCTAATAACTATAGATAATTATCACATGTACAGCAACAAAAGCCTTTTATTAACCAGTCTTGTCTTTTATAGGCTCTTCCCGAAGCCCAAGAAGAAGGGAAAACAAACAGTGGTAAGAATTTCAATAATAAGTAGATGAAAACTATACACAGCATTGATGGCGAGACATAATAATGGCTGGCTTGGAACTCTGTGGATTATCTAGTAACCATATCATATATGTTATTAGAGGCTCAATAATAATATTTAATATAATATAAATAAAGTTAAACCTGTCTATAGCGCCCCCTCTTGGGACTCACCAAAATAGAGTGCTATAGAGAGGGGGTGCTATAGACAGGTCACTTTTCGTAAATCGCATCGTACTACGTATTTAAAATCGGGTGCTATAGAGTGGAAGACGCTATTTAAAGGGGACGCTATAGACGGGTTTAACTTTATAATATAAATGTTTTCTCCTATAGAATGGCTTAATATGCTATAGAAATTAGATTTTAATGAAATATAAAAGTCTCAAAAAAGAAGTAAAAATGTATTAAATAAGATGATAACTTTGTAGGAGACATCATTTTTTTATCCACATGGTCAGAAATTTTTTAAAATTCAAATTTCTACATTATCGTACAAAATTAACTGTAATATTTTTGTCTAATAATATTTTCTTTAGAAATTATATATTGGAATATCACGTGTCATCCTTGCGCAGGGGCCATGCTAATCTCTATATCGTTCCAATCTTAGTATATGTACCGCCGAACAAGCGCTTGTATATATATTAGAATATCATTTTTTTGAGTGACTCGAATATCATTGAATATTTTAAATATGTTCTTTGGATTCATCATTATTAATTGAAGGATCTTCTATTCTGGTCAGTGAGGTGGTTGGTGAAACTCACCAGGCTGGTGACAGGCCTGGAGGTCTTGGAGGTAGGAAGGAGAATCCATACATCTCCGCTCGGTATTCCAATTGCTTATGTAGCAATGTAATGATCAGTCTTTTTCTGAATAGTCTGATGGTCCATCCATCTTGGATTCTTAAATCGATCCATTGTACGATTGAAATTATCACTGCTCTTTGAGCTCGCCTTCTTGGCTGTATGCGCATCATGGTGGCTTGTTTGGTTATTCTTTGGTATTTCTTCAGGTCGCGAGGGTAAGCTATTGTTGGTCATTTTCTTGTGAATTCTTTGCCGGGAGTTCCTGAAAAAAAAAGGTTCTCTTATACACGTGTATTTCAGAGGGCCCTCTTCTTTTTTTTTTTATAATATGAAAACATAAAATTACAATAACCTCTATAAGACTTAGTGAACCTTACAATAAATTATATTGTATCAAAAATACACTAATATATGTTACCAACTTTATATTAATATAGAACATGAAACCTTTAAGAGTGAAATGTCTGACATGTAGTAACTTAAATGTTATAGATCTGTTTTATATTGGTTATATTACACTGAATGGTTTTTGTTTTCTATATAAAATGTTTTGAACGTTTTTAGGAATTGTAGGAGGCATGATAAAAACATATTGGTTTATCACACCGGAAAATTCGAGAATTACTTAAAATATAAAAACGTGTGTGAAATCTGAATGTAAAATCGATAAAAAAAAAACTGCCGTTGAGAAAACGTCTGAAATTCCCATCCAAAAGTTAAGCATACGAAACCAAAAGGAGCAATTTTTTTTTTATAATTAACTAACAAATTTTAGAGTTCAAATCAAAAAGCAAGATTTAGAAACAATGTGTTATGTAAACAAAAATAATCTACATAAATTTATTTGTATGCGCAATTTAAACTAGGCTGAAAATTTTAAAATATATAAAAATGCAATTTACACAGAATTTAACCTTAGGTATGACACATGCTTGACATCGTCGATTCAAGCCTTTAATCAACTGATCTATTGATGAAGTCAACAATGATTTCCCCTCATATTGGATATCGGTTTTCAGTTCTTGGAAGGTCCGAGGAAATGGATGGCGGCTGGCATTGTCACTACCTATGGCATTCCATATTCACTTGAATTGAGGTCGAGGAGAAATGCTGACCGCATCGTTTATTGGATCCCTTAAGAAAACATGAACTCATCCACTAAGTATGCTCTATGTGGTCGAGTGATCCGTTAGGATGGATTCATCTCCTACTGCAAGGTCTTACATAGGGATGAAGGACTTCATTCAGATTCTTCTTTTCAGTTACAGTGGAAGTTGGTACACTGCTCATACAGTTACACCGACACCGCTTAAAACTAGATGCTCAACCGTGTTCCAAGGCGTCCCTACCTATTGCCAGTTTGTCTTCACTCTTAAACACGTCTAGTTTCAGAATTTGATGAAAAACTTGACTCCTCGGTTAAAATAATATTATTCCATTTGTGACATGTTCATGCCATCATGCTGAACAGACTCGCTTATGTTTTGCATTTAATGGCACACAAACGATTGGTCTTCTGAAACAGAGCCAAATTTACGCCACCTTTTTCTCACACAGTAGTTACTGATACTGGTCTTCCTGTAGTCACTATGGCTGGGGCTGTTGAATGTTTCTTGATTATTCAAGAAGGAGCATATTTGGAAAATTCTGGAATAATTAAAATCCAACGATTATTTAATATTTATTCTGACATATGGTGTAACCCATCAACAACTTATAGTTGCATGATCAGGAGATGCCTTTCTTTCAATCTACATATCACCGTTTAAAATAACAGAAACTTTGAGGTTAAAACATAAGTCATTCGAATATAAGGCTATAACGCGTCATATATAAATTTACATGCAATTCAACTGTCCTTTAAACTTAATGTTCATAGTTTGATTAAATATCAAAACCAAGATTCCACCCTACAGTGTCATATATACATAATCAGAATCGTCCAATAAAGTATTAGAGATCTAAAAAGCGCGGTACGATGAATTAAATTGGCGAAACTGATGGAAGGGCACCCCTAATTAGACAAGCCCTCCCAATGTAGTTAAATCACTATAAGGACAGTGTTGATTTTGTGTTCAAGATACCACCTCTTAAAATATCTATATTAATAAAATGTAAATTTCATAAAAGTGGACATCACTAAAAACTTTCGTTACAATGCATCAATTTCGACCATATTTTCAACATTTATGTAAAACGAGATGGAGCAGGTTTTGCTTAACATCAAAATATTTTCCTAACTTTAACATACATAACTTTGCTGTTATCGATAAAATACAAAAAAATTCAACAGAGTTAAAGTGTTTACACTTTCAAAAGTGTTTACACTTTTGCGCTTCTTGGAAAATTAGTTTTAATCTTTTTATATATATTTTAATAACTTTTATACATGGTAAGATACTTTTATTTTATAGTTTTCATATTTTATACCAAAAAAAGTTGAAGCCTTACTTGATGAGATCGATTTTATTTTTTAGATAAATTTTTAGGCTTTTCAAAAGTGTTTACACTTTTGCGCTTCTTGGAAAATTAGTTTTAATCTTTTTTATATATATTTTAATAACTTTTATACATGGTAAGATACTTTTATTTTATAGTTTTCATATTTTATACCAAAAAAAGTTGAAGCCTTACTTGATGAGATCAATTTTATATTTTAGATAAATATTTAGGCTAATTTTAATTTATTTCTTTTTTATTTTATATACAGATTATATATGCTATTTCTAACTTACGTGGTTAGTATTTTTATAAGACTAAGGTTATTTATATTCTTTTTTACAAAAAAAAGATTGAAATTTCATTAATGTGCTCAATTTTATGTCTTTTTTGAGGACCTTAACAAAATTTTTAATTAATTGTTTAGATATTTTAATAACAGATTATTTATGGTGTTTTCCACTTATATGGGTTGTTTTGTAAAAAAAAATTGGGTTATTTCTATTTTTTTCACTAAAAAGCTTGAAATTTCATTAATGTGCTCAATTTTATCTTTTTTCAGGACCTTAACAAAATTTTAATTAATTGCTTAGATATTTTAAAAGTAGATTATTTATGGTGTTTTCCACATATATGGGTTGTTTTGTAAACAAATTTTGGGTTATTTCTATTTTTTTTCACTAAGATGCAAGATATTTTATTGATATGTTTATGTGATTGTCATTATGAGGCCCTTCTCAAATATTTCTTAAGAAATTTTTATTTAATTATTTAGATCTTTCAAATACAACTTATTTGTGGTATTTATAACATAGGTGTTGTGTTTTTAAAATATTTGGATTTTTTTTATTATTAATCGCAAAAAAGAGCAAGAAATTTCATTGTGTTCAATTATGGGTCATTTTGAGGTCCTTTTTTAAATTTTCTTATGGAATTTTTTAATTATTGCTTTGATCTTTTAAATACAGTTTATTTATTATATTTTCTACATATATGGGTTGTATCTAAAAAATAGGTTATTTATATTTTTAAATAAGCAAGGGATTTCTTTTACGGATTCATTTATTTGTCTTTTTGAAGTCCTTTTTCAAAATTTTTTAAAAGATATTTTTATTTATTTGATTAAATATTTTATATTTAGATTATTTATAGTTTTTTTTTAACATATAGGGGTTGTATTTTGTATTTTAGAAAATTATTTCTATTTTTTACCTCAAAAAAGCATGCTTTTTCATTGCCGTATCCAGCGGTTGGTCTATTTTTGAAGCTTTTTAATGATAACTGGTTTTGTACATTAATTTTTTGGTAATATATAATATTATGATTTTAGTTTTTTTAAATCTTTTTAACATATCTGAAGGTTATTTTGAATAAAAATTTAAAAATTTTGATTTTTACCTCAAAAAGACAGGAAATTTTTATGCTTTGTTTAGAAATTGCTGGTTTTGAAGCTTTTGTTATTAATCTCAATCTAATTTTTTTTCAGAATATGCCATACAGTTTATTTATTATATTTTCTACATATATGGGTTGTATCTAAAAAATAGGTTATTCATATTTTTAAATAAGCAAGGGATTTCTTTTACGGATTCATTTATTTGTCTTTTTGAAGTCCTTTTTCAAAATTTTTTAAAAGATATTTTAATTTATTTGATTAAATATTTTATATTTAGATTATTTATAGTTTTTTTAACATATAGGGGTTGTATTTTGTATTTTAGAAAATTATTTATATTTTTTACCTCAAAAAAGCATGCTTTTTCATTGCCATATCCAGCGGTTGGTCTATTTTTGAAGCTTTTTAATGATAACTGGTTTTGTACATTAATTTTTTGGTAATAATATTATGATTTTAGTTTTTTTAAATCTTTTTAACATATCTGAAGGTTATTTTGAATACAAAATTTAAAAATTTTGATTTTTACCTCAAAAAGACAGGAACTTTTTATGCTTTGTTTAGAAAATGCTGATTTTGAAGCTTTTGTTATTAATCTCAATCTAATTTTTTTTTTTCAGAATATGCCTCGCCACAGCCGACGTTTACTTGGTAGGAATACGGCTGCTTCCAGGAGATATAGGAATGCTAGAGCTATTGAGACACCACTTCAAAGTGAGACGCGTCGTGCGCTTCGCCGTCTTATGTATTCTGAAGCCCGCGTCGCAGCTACACAAACTATGCAAGTTCCTGTTCTGCGTATTCAGCTTTGGACTCATAAGCCGTTTTCAGGTTTGCAGTA
Source organism: Cordylochernes scorpioides (assembly GCA_030710605.1). NCBI lineage: Eukaryota > Metazoa > Arthropoda > Arachnida > Pseudoscorpiones > Chernetidae > Cordylochernes > Cordylochernes scorpioides. The sequence goes on along the minus strand of CP092881.1, from coordinate 22,890,542 downwards.
TAATGCCCATATTGATTATAAAGCTGATTCATCTGTCGATATAGGCCAAATGTCTCGGGTATGCCAGTTTTGCTCTGCTTTGAGATTTAAAGATGATGTAATGTAATAGAAACAAAATAAACCTCATCCTACCTAATATACATTACTTCTGAGGATTAAAGATTTTGATTTGTGTTGAGAATTTTGCATGCATTTCTCTATTTCTTTTCTTATCTTGCAAAGCTAATGGATTGTTTAGGTTGCTTATTTTTGACTCGCCAATTTGTTTAGTGATAAAGTGGTATAGCGTTCTTTTTCAGAGCGTCACCCTACAAAAATTACCTGACCTTTCCTAATATTCAGATAGATTTATTATATCAACATACTAGACTACAAACATTCCCTCGAGTAAAACTCGGGCGGAGCCGGGTACACCCGCTAGTACATATATAAAATTATTACTTACCATATATGTTTTAGAAGACGTACTTTAGAATTTTGAGTCTCTAACGGTCCACCGAGGGAACAAGGCTCCAGCATCAGCCTTGACAGGACTTTGTCTCCATTTTTTTTTTTGAAGGTGGTTGATACTGGGGCTTTGCTCGTGGCGCCTGTAATGGCAAAAAATCATCTTTGAGATTATTTTATTGTGAAAAAATATTAGTAAAAGCCTTCATTAATTAGTTAGTTCGAGTATAATCTTTATCTGCACTCACACACACACACATTGTTCAAAAGGGATAATAGCATTCGAGGACGAATACATAGTATATATATAAAATAAAAGGATTTAAAAGCGCGAATGTTTCTTTTATACATAAAATGAACTTCTACTGTCCTTACTGCGATGAAAAATATATTGGGAGGGCTTGGCTCATCAGTGGTGAACCCTCCCAGCGGTTTCGCCAGTTTAATCCACCAGACCGCTTCTCAGAGCTCTAATATTGTATTGGATCATTCTGCTTTTATATGCTACACTGAAGGATGGAATCTTATAATTTGCTGAAGAGCATTGCTCGAAGCAAATATTTGAATATAATTCTACTGTCCTATAAGCTTATGTCCATAGTTTACTTGAAAAACCATTTCAAAGATTCCATCCTTCAGTGTAGCATATAAAAGCAGAATGATCCAATACAATATTAGAGCTCTGAGAAGCGGTCTGGTGGATTAAATTGGCGAAACCGCTGGGAGGGTTCACCACTGATGAGCCAAGCCCTCCCAATATATTTTTTCATCGCAGTAAGGACAGTAGAAGTTCGTTTTATGTATAAAAGAAACATTCATGCTTTTAAATACTTTTATTTTATATGTATAGATGGCGCGTTATTGCTTTGTGTTAACATAGTATATATAACACGCGATTAAAATCTATTTCTGTGGTTGAATCAGTTTTAAACCCACAATAGCTAAAGAAAAAATGATTTACAGGATTTCTCAAAATTTACACGTAAGAATTAACTTTGATATAAAAGACATGTTTATTCATTCATAAATCAAACAGTATAGAGTTTTGTATCGAAAAGCTTATAGGATAAATGGCCTTCATGACTTTGCTAGCATTTACATTATCTTTTGTTGAAAATGTCATCTCTGTTTGGCAAAATGTGGCTGAATTTTGTCGGGTACCGCGCTCAATAAACTTCTTCATGGCGTATGTGGTATTGTGCTTGTTGGTAAACCTTGGAGTTAATTAAAAAATCAAAGAAAAGTTCCATAGTGTTAAATTACATGGCCTGTGCGGCCAATTATGATAAACAAAACGGGAAACAATCTACCAGGAAATTACTCAGGCAGTGATTAAATTGTTTCCTTGCTTATGTCATGTGATATGAGGCCTTGGTACTCATTATAAGTTTTAAAAAAGATTTTATATAAAGCAATTACATAGTATTTGATCAAATTTTAAACGCAAAATGACCATACACAAATGAAAAATATTTTTAAAATATTAAATGATATATCTGCAAATATAAATAAATTCACGTGAATTTATTTTAAAAGATATGAACTCTAAAAAAAGACATATTCTACCCAACATAAATGCTTGTATAAATAAAATCGAAAAGTAAAAAGGTTTTCAAAGATTAATTTTGCGGAATATTTCCTTTAATTATAAAGACACAAAATTAATCATTGGCTTAAAATTAAAGAATAGTTAAAGCAATCTAAAGGTTACTTACCATTTGCAATTTTGAAGAGCTGAGGTCTCAAGTCCAGGATTATCCGCTGAAAGAATTGGGCTCCATCCGCGGAATCTCCCGAACTTCCTCAAGCCATTGAAGAGATATTTTTAAACTGAGGCATTCCCCGTGGCGCTTGCAAGGGCTAAACACGTAGAGCGGAACTGCGCGAAATGGAGAAATTGAATTACATTATAAAATTATAGCTACTAGATAACCTTAATATCCAAGTTTCACCTGCCCTTGTGCAGTTTTTGTTTCTTAGCCACTTCATGTTTCTTTTCATTGAGATGTTCTATTAATCTATTCATAGTTTTACATGCACACTCCCTCAATTAGTCCGATTTTTTCTGTAGATTTCTTTCCATTCATTTTACTCATCGTGATTTTCATCATTAATCAATTTCTTCTTAATATATGTTCCAAACTGTATATATATACTTTTAAACATATATTACTATCAAAAATTTTATGAAAACAGACTTCAAGAGCTAAAAATAGTTTAAATCGTTAGTGAGATCTGTATGGTTCATAGGAGATAACTCGTATTTATCATACAGATTATCCAAGTAATTAGATATATTTAAATGAAATATATATTTCCCGATGACAGAGCACTTAGAGAAATAAACCTTAGGTCGACCACAACATTCTTGCCAGGCCATAGGATCTGCAGCTGGTGAACAACAACTCCAGGCGTGAAGACGCAGTCAAGGCCTGATACCACGGTGGTCATTGCGGGTGCAACAACTGCGCTGTAGCCGTGGCAGAGGTCTCCTACGTCGTCCAGGAACCTGATGATTTCAACTAGCCAACGCTGCCCTCTTGCACCATCCTTTTCCAGAAGCGCCTCTCTGCCTTACGGTAGATGCCTCGGATTTTGCTGTGGGCGCAGCGCTTCACCAGCAAGTTGGCAACAATTTCCAACCAATAGCGTTTTTCTCAAGGAAACTAGACGCTGCACAAAGAAAATACAGCGCATACGACAGAGAACTCCTGGCGGTATACTTGGCTATCAAGCATTTCAGGCATTTATTGGAAGGGCGACAATTTCCGGTCTATACGGACCACAAACCTCTCACATACGCCTTTCAACAAAATCTGGACAAGGCCTCACCGCGCCAATGTCGACACCTCGATTTCATCGGGCAATTCACAACAGACATCCGCCACATCGCGGGCTGTGAAAATGTACCCGCAGATTTCCTGTCACGCGTGGAACCCATCTCCCATCACCAACCTTATGACCCGAAATCCCTCGCCGAAGCGCAAGCAGTAGACCAGGAGCTACAAGCTCTCTTGACATCGGAAAACCGCAGCTCACTATAACTGGAAAAAGTACAAATCCCAGAAACGAACATTTCCCTGCACTGTGACGTTTCCACAGCAAAACCCAGACCATTCGTACCCGCACCCTGTCGCCGCATAATTTTTTCTGCATACCACAACTTGTCTCACCCCGGAGTACGAGCTACTACAAGGATGGTCACCGCCCATTACGTCTGGCCGGCCGTCAAGAAGGATTGCGCACGTTGGACTCGCGCCTGCCACCGCTGCCAAGTCTCCAAAACCACTAGACACACAAGAACGCCCCTTCAGTCGTTTAGTCCCCCAGACGGAAGGTTCAGTCATGTTCACTTTGACCTGGTCGGACCATTACCACCGAGTGAAAACTATCGGTACATATTCACCTGCGTCAACCGATTCACTAGGTGGCCCGAAGCCCTACCCATACAGGACATCACCGCCAAAACAGTAGCAAATGCCTTCATATCGGTCTGGATATCTCGTTTTGGCGTGCCAGCAAAAGTGACTACAGACCAAGGCAGGCAGTTTGAATCAGCACTTTTCGGTGAGTTGACACGGCTTCTGGGAATCAACAGAATAAGGACATCACCCTACCACCCAGCAGCAAACAGCCTGGTAGAAAGATTCCACAGACAGCTGAAAGACTCCCTTCGCTGTCACGATTCCACGAGCTGGTCCTTGAAACTTCCCCTGGTGCTCCTAGGGATTCGTTCGTCGTTAAGGGAAGATCTCAACACCACAACCGCTGAGCTGGTCTATGGGTAGCCCCTACCCCTTCCAGGAACATTTTTTGAGGACCCCCCCTCTGCAAGCTCGCCTACCGAACCGTGGCTGGAGGACTTCAAGCGCGCCATGGCATCTCTGAAACCAGCACCAAGCAAACCACATGGGAACCGCCACGTTTACGTGCCCAAACCACTCGAGACATGTTCCCATGTCTATCTACGTCGGGACCTGATATTGCCACCGCTAACTCCCCCATTAGACGGTCCATATGAAGTCCTTTTTAGGAAACCCAAAATTCACAAACTGAAAATTAAAAAGAGATCCACGTGGGTGTCAATCGACCGCCTCAAGCCTGCTTTCACATCAGAAGGACCGATGTTTTCCCAAGACCCGAACTTGGCAAGCCAATAAGATTGCATAGGATCGCTGGAAAGATCCTACTGGAGGGGGAGTAGTGTGGCGACTACACTTTGCTTCAGCGAGCCGAACTAAGACGGCCTCGGCATCCGCGGGCGTCAACCTGACTACGCATGCGCGCGGGACGTCATCAGGGACTCTGCCGACTGACGCGGTAAACAAGAAGGCTAAAGCCGACGGCCCTTACTTCAACCGTTGTTTCTTTTCTCTCTATAATTTCTTGCTTTAAATAAATTAATTTTAATTATAATTTTATCAGCAGCCTTTCCACAAGCCACACCAGCACACATCACAACAACCATCCTACATATATATATAAATGAATGTCTGTCTGTGTGTACTCTATAGATTCAAAACCATACATCCAATCGCCGTGAAATTTTGGGATATTATTAGGTATATCCCCGGAAAGGTTTTCGAAAAATAATTTCTTGAATATCCTTAGAGTTATTTGCAGATTTGTAGATTTAACTCGCAAGCAGCGCCACCATTGCGACGATGATAACAAGTTTTTTTTATCTATAAATTTTATTATCACTCTAAGTTTATTATCTTAAAGAATTTTTATCAAAAGTAAGATTTTCTACCTATTAATTGCGCACAAGTCAAAGTTAGTTATCGAGTATTTTTCAAGGGACTGGGAAAAAATGTTCACTAGATAAAACCATGATTTTGTAATGTAGAAAATTAGGAAAGACAAAATTCAGGATGACACGGCAATTTATTTGAGACAAGAATAATTATATAATTCCAAGGCAAGATACTATTCCTTTAACTTACAATTACCGAGGGAACCAATTAATATTGATTTTATTCAACTTATCTATTTTTAAAGGGACCGGGAAAAATGTTCACTTTATCGAGAGATTCAAATTTACGAGTTTCAAATTATCAAAATATATCTATTATTTTTTTATAAGTTTATAGAGAATTGTTTTAACAAATGTTCGTTAGACAAACCTTTACTCGGGTAAAACCCGGGCGAAAAGCCGGGTACATCCGCTAGTATACAATAATTTTAGGCCGTGAATAGAATAATTATATGATATTAACAATGAGAAAGAGAGAGAAAAAAAGAACTGTGTACAAAACAAAGAAGTGTCTGGCAATATGTACAATCAGCATAATATAAATTATCAGTTTCTTAAAAGATATTTGTTGCGTGGTCATAGGCCAATAGCATTTGTTTTTGGTAAAATTATCATTTTGTTATTGTATATAATATTGATTGCTAGTTGAGGAGCAAAATTTGCTCGAAACCTTGCAACACTTCAAAATAAATAAATAAACTATTTGACTAAAACCTAATTTTCCTTATTCAAATATTCTATAAATAATTTGGGTATCCCAAATTACTGGAAGGTACAAATGTCGCCAATGATCCGTAATGACTCTTCTTTGTTTTTATCTAAAAAGGAACATGTCTAATTCTGAGGTAGCGTGAAACAGATTTATTTTTAGAAAATTGACAATGTTATTGATTTTTCTCATCACTCTTGTTACAGAAAAATAAATTAAGATCAAATAAAGAATAATATAAAATAAAGGTTTAAATAACGCGTAGATAAAATATAGGGTAATACATATAGTTGTTTAATTAAAAAGGCATATATTGGATCAAAAAAACATTTATTTTACCTTATTCCTTCGGCTTTCTTTGAAAATCTTCTTAAAGATATTACTGGAAAATTTATTTTTAAAATTCCAGAAATCAGATTTTCGGTCCCAAATCAGACCGATTTCATATACGTAGCAAAAGTTGGATCGGCCACTTTTAAGGTTCTGAAGGGCCTGGTTAACTTCCCATTCGGCCATGTATGTGTATGTTGTGTATGTGTACAAATTTCTTCAACAAGGAAGGTTTCCCCAACCTTGAGAGAGTCCTCCTCCAGACAAGGTCTTTTTGAACACTCCTCAGTTCCACGCTGAGGAAGTACCTATAGATGCGTGTCTTGGCAGTTGCCAGGAGGGATTTGTTTTTAGAGAGATTCCATGGAATGCACTGGGCTTAAGTTGATGATTCCTAGGAAGGTGTCCTCTTGGGATCTTTGGTATTTATTGAGGTATAAACTTAGTTTGGAGAGAGAGAGAAAGAACAAAGTTCTGATGGTGTGCTTTGTTGTTGTTGACTTTGCTTAGAATTTTTAATGAAACTCATTCCAAGAATTATTAATTAAACATTATATTTATTGAGAGAACAAAATATAAAAGAGAAACTAATATTTAAAAAAAGAAGGAACTTTTCTGTTACGGTTAGCGCCTATTTACCTGTGAGCTTACACATACTCTGTGGTAACAATTAATTAATATATATATATACAAGAGTTGTATATATATGATCATTTTGCAAATAAAAACTGTCCTTTATAGAGAAGTGTCCTCTAGCCGGAGTATCCTCTCATGGAGGTTCTATTATATATATAAAAATAATAATTTAATTTTTTATTAATAAAAATTAAAAATTAAAATTTCTCTATTTTGTTCATTATTTTATCATTTTAATGTATTCATTATTTTTGAAACTGATCCTCTATTAGTTCGCGACTTCTCTCCACGTTTTAACCACAAAAATAATAAAATAAATATTCAATAAATAAATTCAACCAAAATACAATAAAATGGAATTTTTAGATGACATCGAGAAGACAGTGCCTCTCGTTGAGGAAGAGAGAGAAAATTTTGAAGACATTTTGTCAGAATGCAAAATATCACAATTAAATACTTTCAAAGAAGTATTCGGTAGCAAGAAGCTTAAACGCTTGGGAAAAGGAGTCAGCGGCTCATGTTACCTCGATGAAGCCAATTCAGTTGTCTACAAGATCGCACCAATCTCCCAATGTGCTGAGGTGAAAACAAGTCAACAGCAGGACTTCTCAGTCCGTGACTCTGATTACTACGAGACTTTATTGGAAGACTTTTTGACCGAATGGGAAGTTAACCAGGCTCTTCAGAAACTTAAAAGTGGCCGATCCAACTTTTGCTACGTATATGAAATCGGTCTGATTTGGGACCGAAAATCTGAATTCAGGAAGTTTAAAAATAAATTTTCCAGTAATATCTTTAAGAATGTTTTCAAAGAAAGCAGAAGAAAACAGATGTATGCGGTCCTCAAGATGGACTATGGAGGGAATACTCTCCACTCCCAGTTGAAGCATCTGGGGTCCCAACAGAAACAGTCCGTGATCGTTCAGGTAGCCGTAGCCCTAGCATGTGCTGAAGAACAGATGGACTTCAAGCATGGGGACCTCCACACCAACAATATCGTGGTATCAGCAACCGACAAAAAGTCCATATCCTATAACGTAGAATTCCAGGACTTTGAAGTCCCGACCTATGGCGTCATGGCCAGGATAATTGACTTTGGACGTTCGCACTTTGAAGTAAGAAATATTTCCTCAGACTATGAAATTTCACCTCCATTAAATTCTGATTTCAGAATTAGCAATGGAATATTTTTGAGATCTATTTTTCACGAAATGATTTCTAAAAAAAATACTCCCCATTCAGCCTATTATATAAAGAGCAGTTACAGATTTTTCACATTTGTCCAAACTTATATCTCTCAAATTAACACTAACATCGCATATTAGAGAACGCTTCTTTAATTCAACACCCTAAAGGAACAGTATTTTCAGCTTAAAGTTCGGAGTTGAATTATAGTTGGTTAAATTAAAGAAAATATCCTTTTTTTTTAAAACAATCGAAGAATAAAAGGAATTATTATATATAAACGATGATTACATTAATTGTGTATATATATCTCTAATGTACATAGTGTAAATAGCAATATTATTGTTATAAAAAAGTTATATTATTTTTTACTATTTGTGCTTAATGTTAAATTTGACTTTACATTATATATATACATCTCGAGATGTAGTACTTCGTTGAAGTACAAATCTTCTAATTGCCTTTAAATAAAATAAATCCTAATTGGTATTTTTTTAAGTTAAAAAAATGTCTGTTGAATTTATTAATTTCTTCCATATATTACATTCGATAGTATAAAAATAAATGATGTTCTTGTTCGACATCACTTGGACTTTTGTTCATGTTTGCTCATATTTCTTGCCAATTTATGTTAATTTCCTACTTTCAAAATTCTTGTGTTCGTTTTTAAAACTCTTTCCTTATTTCTTATTGTTGTATATATATTAATTAATTGTTCCACAGAGTGTATGTAAGCTCACAGGTAAATAGGCGCTAACCGAAACAGAAAAATTTCCTTTGTTTAATATTAGTTTCCCTTTTATATTTTGTTCTCCCTCTTTTAAATCAATAAATATAATGTTTAATTAATAATTATTGGAATCAGTTTCATTTAAAATTCTAAGCAAAGTCAACATTTATATTATTTTTACCTATTTCATTTTATATACAGTTAAACCTGTCTATAGCGCTCCCTCTAAATAGCGCCTTCCTCTCTATAACGCCCGATTTTAAACATTAAAATGTAAACATTTTACATTAAAAGTGACCTGTCTATAGCACCCTATTTTGGTGAGTCCCAAGATGGGGTGCTATAGACAGGTTTAAATGTATATGGGATGTGTGTGTTAACCATAAAATATATTTCAAATTATGAATGTTTACTTTAATTGAAGTTAGAAGAGACCTATTCAACCTTTTTATATGAAAGTGTATTGTGTCTTTGCGACGTTTTGGCGCCCCAATGTCTCCTATTCAAAAAGGGAGGAAAGCTTATTAAATGAAGTAGTGTGACAGTGGGCCATCGAAATGTCAACAGAACAATTAACTATAATGAAAAGTTGCACGACAAAGAGATACCTTTTTCTTATTAAAACAATAATTTATCTACCTTATCCCAGTACAATTTCACATTTGTACTGTTTTTACATATTATGAAAAGGTTTATAAAGATTTTAACTTGTATAATCATTAGTGAAAAAGCGACTTTCTTTTTTGTTAAAATGAATAAAAACAGGATTTTGTTGATAGTACTGATTTGATAGTGTGGTTAGTAGAGTCTTCCACGAGGGATCGTCTAAAAACCTTTCCTTTCTGGACGTGGTCTCTTATCCGAGATTTGCATATCATGAGAAGTCGTTCAAATAATACAGTCTCTGAAGAGAGACCACCTCTAGGAGAAAGTACGGGTAAACCTGTCTATAGTGCCCCCTCTTGGGACTCACCAAAATAGGGTGCTATAGAGAGGGGGTGCTATAGACAGGTCACTTTTAATGTAAATCGTATCGTACTACGTATTTAAAATCGGGCGCTATTTAGAGGGGGCGCTATAGACAGGTTTAACTTTATTTCAGTTATGCTTTTAGATGGTCGCTCATGAGAGACTCTACTCATTTGTCTGAGTTTGTCAAAGCTGATGTATTTTAATTAACTTATAAGATGAAGTGTAAATAAATATTTTGTATAAGAAATATGAACTTTTTTGACGCATATGATTCTTTTTGAAATATATCAAATTTCTACTGCGTCATAGGCGTCAAAAATACTTCTGTATCGAAGTATCGGCCGAAGCTTTGCTGGAATTTCTTTTTTACAATTATATGCTATCTACTTATTTATTATATATATAAAACAAACCTCCTATGTTTAAATTAAACAACAAATTTATAAATTTTGAAAGTCTCTTAAAAGCTTTATAATTAAAAAGGCTTAACATATTAAATCAGAATATAATTTTTAAATTATATATATTTATTATTTAAAATATATTTTGATCCAATATATGCCTTTTTAAATAAAGATCTATTTATGGATGGCTCTATTTAAATATATTTATATACAACGCGAGAAGAAATTTACTAGGAAGTTATTGAATTGCACTTGAATACTTTAGTTCTCACATGGTAAACAAATGCTACCTTTATATATGCTAATTTTCGATATAATATAAAATGCATATTTCTGTGAAAGGTTTTTTATATTTTTGAAGATGTGAGATTTTTGACTCACGATGAATGCAATTATTTTTAGAAGTTCCAAGTTGGAACATTTTAAAAATAAATGGCCTCTTCGATTAAAATTATGCTTAAATAATTGACGTGAATAAAATCTTATATTTGTGGAATCAATTTATAATAATCAACATATATAGTCACGACCGTCTTTCCTCATCGGCCGCTGTCACGGATGCGCGCGCATGATCATTATCATTATCTAATGATAATAATAATAATTATTATTATTATATTATTATTATTAATATATATAGTTACGACCGTCTTTCCTCATCGGCCGCCTCTGTCACGGATGCGCGCGCACAGGGAGGTCACGTGCTCGCCGGCAGCCAACGGGCGCGCGCCGCCGGCATTACGTCATAGATTATAAACACAAGGTAATAAGGCCAAATAAAAAAATAGTGTTTGATAAGGCACAATTTGGATTATAGATTATAAACACAAAGTAATAAGACCTAATCCAAATAAATAAATAGTGTGTGATAAGGCACAATTTGGATTATATTTAATACAGTTATCAGCGTCATGCACAATTCTGTCATTCTGTCAAGTTACGGTAAGTAGAAATTTAAAAATTAAAAAAAGATGCCGAAACCCGGGATCGAACCAGGGACCTTTAGATATTCAGTCTAACGCTCTCCTAACTGAGCTATTTCGGCTTATTTTATTTATTTCTATAGAAGCTTCTATCTTTATAATTATGTATATTTTCAAAAAGTCAATTCGCTCACGCCTCTAGCGGTGAAAATGAGGGGTAATACCAGCTGACCTAATGTACATGTAAAGTTTGGAGTGGGACGTTTCACAAGAGTGACATCCACGGCTCCAATTTATAATTGTAACAAATAGTATTTGAATAAAAACATTCAATCGGGTAAAACACGGGCGTTGCCCGGGTCATTCGGCTAGTATATATATTATTATTAAAAATAATATATATATATATTATTATTATTAGACTGAATGTTAACCAAAATATTGACAAATAAATATTTTAATTCAATACAATATATGCCTTTTTATTATCTAAAGATTTAAGTATGGGTTGCTCTATTAAAATATATATTTATTATTGTATAATTTATATATTATTATAAATATTAAAATTTATAGACCTATAAAAACCTTTAGACCCATGTCTTCTTTTTCCCTCTCTTTTTACAAGGAATGTCAAATTATGAGGTTTATTTTTCTAAGGGTATTAATTCCTTAGGGATGCCCTGGGGTTGTAATTCCTAGGAGGATGGGCACCTGGAATATTTTGTATTTCGGGTAACATAAAATGAGTTTGGAAGATCAAAAACAATATATATGTTTATAATAGGTTTGCTCTGTTTTATATATTTCCATGATCTGTCGGTTATTAAAATACCGTATTTCATCGAGATCCTTGGTCGGATGGTTAGCTGTTAATAAAAGGAGAAATTTCTACTTAAAAATAAATCACATACCCAAAATTATTTTTAAAATTTGTGTGTGTGTTAAAAAATAATATAAAGAGAGCAATACTCCATTGAAAAAAAATAATGTTTGAATATATATAATTATATGTCTGTATACATATCCTGTATTAATACAGTAGAACCTCCCTGTAAAGGACACCTAATTGCAAAGCCAAAGTGTCCTTTAGGGAGAGGTGTCCTCTTACGGGAGAGTTACTAAATTGTAAAAATGATCATTTTACAGATGAAAACTGTGGTGAGAGGTGTCCTCTCATGGAAGTTCTACTGTATTAATAATTTAATTTCAAATTACTTTTTTTTTCATTGCATTATACATTTTATTGTTTGAAAATTCGTAATTTTAATGTATTCATTATTTTTCAAACTGATCCTGATAGTTCATGACTTTTTTTTCTACGCTATTCACAAAAATAATATAAAAATAAATATTCAATAAATAAATTCAATCAAAATACAATGAAATGGAATTTTTAGATGATATTGAGAAGACAGTGCCTCTCGTTAAGAAAGAGAGAGAAAAATTTGAAGACATTTTGTCAGAATGCAAAATATCACAATTAAATACTTTCAAAGAAGTATTCGGTAGCAAGAAGCTTAAACGCCTGGGAAAAGGAGTCAGCGGCTCATGTGACCTCGATGAAGCCAATTCAGTTGTCTACAAGATCGCACCAATCTCCCAATGTGCTGAGGTGAAAACAAGTCAACAGCAGGACTTCTCAGTCCGTGAATCTGATTACTACAAGACTAAATTGGAAGACTTTTTGGCCGAATGGGAAGTTAACCAGGCTCTTCAGAACCTTAAAAGTGGCCGATACAACTTTTCCTACGTATATGAAATCGGTCTGATTTGGGACCGAAAATCTGAATTCAGGAAGTTTAAAAATAAATTTTCCAGTAATATATTCAAGAAAATTTGCAAAGAAAGCAGAAGGAAACAGATGTATGCGGTCTTCAAGATGGACTATGGGGGAAATACTCTCCACTCCCAGTTGAATCATCTGGGGTCCCAACAGAAACAGTCCGTGATCGTTCAGGTAGCCGTAGCCCTAGCATGTGCTGAAGAACAAATGGACTTCAGGCATGGGGACCTCCACACCAACAATATCGTGGTATCAGCAACCGACAAAAAGTCCATATCCTATAACGTTAAATCCCAAGTCTTTGAAGTCCCGACCAATGGCATTCTGGCCAGGATAATTGACTTTGGACGTTCGCAATTTAAAGTAAAAAATAATTCCTCAGTCTGTGAATATTCTCAGCAGCCATTACTTTTAGTCAATGCTTCTTTCAGACATAGAAATGAATTATATTTGAAATGTCTTTTTCTCGTTTTGAATCCCCCCCCTACACAAAATATTTCTAATTTTACCGTTGCTATAACGGACAGTTACACATTTTTTTCAAAATTGTCATTCTAATTTTTCTACAACGGACAACAATGGCGATGAATAATTATTGAATTATGAACATTTAATATAATTAAAAATGAAAGCTACTCAAAAACCTGTAGTATAATATATAATAATGTATGTGTGTGTGTGTTGTGTGTTTTTTATTCTCTCTCTCTATATATTTTAACCATCATGTATAAAAGCTCTCTTTATAAACGTCACATATTTGACCATAACAAGCTTAAATAAAAATTTTCTGTAAGAACAGTAGAAAGTGTTTTTTTTTTTAAATCTGGAATAGAAATATTCGTGCTTAATGTTTTTATTTCGCCACGCCAGATGGCATGGTATTGCCTTATGTTAAAAAAAGAATGTTTGCTAATGGACACAAAAACTAATGAACATCATATCCTGAAACTATGTTCTCTAGATGGACGTTCTGACATTTTCCAAAGCTAGTATTGTGGTTTGTCGCCGTCACTAGTCGAGTGTTATAGAGTGTGTAGATGGTCAAACGATAATGTATAGATGTTTGCGGATCTTTACGGAAGAGCTGGCCTTTCATATCTCTCTCTCCGTCCTGGGCAACATCCTCCTCTAGCGTCTGCGGCCCCATCTCCCCGTCTTGGTGCCAGACATACGCAGTACCGGGGAGGTCTCCCAGTTGGAACGTGGCGAGAATAGCTGACGAGATCCACATGGCTACGAGGAATGAGTCGAAGCTGGCTGTAATCTCGACGGACCTAGAGTCGGCCTTCGACAGCCTGGACCGAAGCTTTCTAGTGTCCCTGATGTTCTCTTTGTGGCTGCCACTACCCTTTATTGAGTGGTTCCTCCTCCTGTATGCCGGGGCGGATGCGGCGGTACGAGCTGGAGGCCTCCACACTAGGCCCTTCCATTTGCTGAACGGGGTAAGGCAGAGCTGCGCCGTCAGTGCCGCTTTGTTCAGCCTCGCCACTGGCCTTCTCTTGTTGCGCCTCGAGCGAGCGCTTGGTCCCTGAAACGTCCTCGCCTACGCCGAGGACATCGTGCTGCTCATCAGGCGCGACGAGCTCTTCGACGTGGTGAGAAACATCTTCGAGGACTTCCGGCGCGCCTCCGGAATAGACGTCAACTTCGCGAAGAGCAGAGGCCTATGGTGCGGCGCCTGGCTAGTCCGCACCGACGCGCAGCTTGGCATCTCCTGGACATCGGAGAAGCTTCGGGTACTGGGCTGCAATGTAAAATCTGCAATGTCATCCTCATTCCCCCAGGAACAACATCTCCTCGCACTGCTCGAGGGTGCTATAACGAGGTGGGTCCCCTTCACCCGCGGCCTCTCCCTAGTCAGTCGAGCCAGAGCCGCCAACTCGCTGGTGTTATCCGCCGTGGTGCACCATCTACACGGCTACCTGCCCACAGACTCCAACATCGCCAAACTTGAAGCCCGACTGGTGCGCTTTGTCTGGAGACCTCAGCACACTGCCTGGCTGCCGGGCGGCGTCCTTGCAAGGCCAGTCTCCGTGGGCGGCCTCGGACTCCTGGACATAGGGACACAGCTTCGCCTAGCGTGCTTGAAGGACGTGCAAGCCGCGCTGCGCGGAAGCCACAACGCCTACTCTTGGCTCGCTGTGAGTGGAACGTGGCTGTCTCCTCCGACATCTGGGACTTGGCTTCCACCTCGGCGCCGCAGGCTCCTCCGGCTCTGTGAGGCCGTCTCGGAGATATTGGAGCTGAACCACCGAGTGCTGCCGCCACATCAGATCCAGGAGCTCCATGTCATCGGAGACTGCAGGTTCCTTCGGCCTCCAGATCTCTTGGTCGCATCACGATGGGCGGGGTTGCGCATTGGTGACATCACCAGCTCTTCATCCCTTCCTCTGCGCACCACCCGCGCCACCCTTGCTGACGTTGCGGCACTCACTACTTTTTGCAGCCGGCTTGTAGAGCAGAACCGGAACCACACCCACCGTGTTGACAACATCGAGAATGCCATTGTGCTGCGCGGGACGGCCACTCCCCTCAGCGCCTAACCACCCGCACTGCCCGACGCATGCTGGAGCGTCCACGCCTGGCTACACTTCCCATCACCCAGCTGCTGGGCCGGTGGCTCCATCACGTCAGCATCCCCATCTCCATCAGCTGGTCTTCTCTCCGGCGAGGTGCTTTCTCGGGGCACAATGCCGATGTTGCTGTGTGGCTGTCCCTGCACGCTCTTCCCCATCCAGCGCATCCGGCCTCAGCCCGGGAGTCCTGCATCGCCTGAGAGTCCGGAGACCTGTCACTGGCCCACCGCTACTGGTCCTGTAGGCGGATCAGGCCAGTCATCGTGGAGGCCTTCACCATCATCCAGCGGCCCCCTGACCTGCAGAGCTGGATCTTCGGGCATGGCCTGGAGGACGACGCCCTGGCCATCCTCGCGTCTGCAAAGGCGCGTATATATAGGCACTTCCTGACCCTGGAGTTGCGGCGGGTCCGTGAAGAACCCCTCCTGGTCTGGAGGAGGACCCTATCAAGATGGTTGAGCCCTTTTCACTAATAATTAATTGTTTATAATCTCTTTTTTTCCATTCTTCTTGTAAAACCTAATTGACAAGATGTCAATAAAAGGTGTTTCAATCTCTCTCTCGCAGTCCATCGGTGGCGGAGTCTTTCCCGCGGTGGGCACCACCAATGAAGACCTTGTATATATTTTTATATGTATATTTATCAATTATTTATATTTATATCTATTTTATCATATATTTATCATTATATAATCTTATTTATTCAACTTTGTAATTACCCATATATAATCTTATATGAGCATTGTAATAAATCAGTTTCAATCTCAATCTCTCTCTGTATATATATATATATAAGTCAGTGTATATATGTTTATCGGCTATACACGTCCTCAATAAGTACCTAATCTGGCTGAAATTTTAATAGGAGATAGAGAAAAATCTGGAAGAGTTTATTGTCGAATTTTTAACCAAGAAAAATTAAAATTTGACCAAGTACTGGCCAAAATAGTTATTTTTTTAGTCAGAAAATGATTATGACAATTATGCTGTATCAAGTTTGATTATCAGATACAAAATTCTTTCACGGGAAAAATTTCGTAAGCAGACCAGGGGTGAAACCAGATCATCATTTTTAGTAGACAGGAACAAAATTATAACAGCCGAACATTCACTCAAGCAAAAGACACACAAAGCCAGATCATCTCTCTATACAAAATATCGCTTCTCAGCCATTTATCTAGGGTTGGAAAACCGTGTAAAAGCGAAAACGTGTAAAACAAGTATCGTGTAAATCGGGGGATAGGTGTATGTTAAATATAAAATAAGGGTTATGCTATACATTTGCCGAGTCGACTCAAGAGTTAGAGCGAGAGACTGTTCTTCACGCGGCACGAGCCAGCACGTTCCATTCCACGTTGTCCCGACCGGTCCTACCAGCAAAGTTGAGAGGAAGTACCAGGAAACTCTGTTCTCCTGACAATATCTTCTATATATATAAAAATGAATGTTTGTTGGTTTGTATGTCCGGTATACAAATTCGCAGTAGTTCACTAATTCAAACCTAAATTTCCATACATAGGTAAAAAATAACGGGGATGACGATAGGCTATTTTAAAAAAATATATAAATCAATTATTAAAACTATATATTCAAATTATTCTACTTAGCTCACGAGCAGCGCCCTCTAGAACGCTCAGGCGACCTGCCGGCGGCGCGCGCCCGTTGGCTGCCGGCGAGCACGTGACTTCCCTGTGCGCGCGCATGGCTGTCGGCGAGGGCTGTTTCACGCGACCGCCCGCCCGCCATGTTTTATGTGTTTGAATAAAACATTTAATCGTGTAAACCCGGGCGTTGCCCGGGTCATTCGTCTAGTCCAGTGATTCTCAACCTTTTTTTTGTTGCGGCATTATTTTAAAGATTTGAAAATTTGGCGGCACAATTTAAAAAATATTTTATTAAATGTCCAAAATAAAGTAATATGTATTACAGAAATAACATACGTTTATTAATAAAATACATTAAACACAAATTAAAAATTAAATATAAAATTATGGCAATACATTCAATGCGAAATTTGAGGTTGGCGTTTTTTTCATTATTTCATTTATATTTGGACGTAAATGTGACAATGCCACTCTCATATTATCTTCTACATTTATTAATCTTGCTCTCTTTTTCGTTTTAATATTGACTAATGCTGAAAATCCAAATTCACATAAATAAGATGTGGAAAATTGTAATAATATATTTAAAGCTCTTTTGGCTATCAGCGGATAATCGCAATTAATATTAATCCAAAATGAATTAATTGATTCCTCTGAATGTTTTGAAATTAAATCTCGATTATTTGAAAGCAAAATGAGTTCTTCCTCTTCATTTAAATTTAAATCATATACAGAAGTATCAGTTATATGAAATGGATTACGAACCCAATCATATTTCTGTATATCTAATTTTGGGAAATAATGAATAATTCTCTCCTCTAATGCTGTTAAATGATCAATAACAATTATTTTAATATCTTTATAACAGTCTTTTGGAACTGACTCAAACCTTTCCAAATTGCCTTCCTGAGCTTTTTTCTTCCACAAGGTTATTTGTTTTTGGAATCCCACCAGCTTATCGGTTGAGGTTAAAATATTTTCATTAGGCCCTTGTATACTTGAATTTATTTTATTAAAAATAACAAAAATATCCGATAAGTAAGCCAGTTTAGTACACCATATTTTATCTTCCAACAAAAGAACAAATTCATAATTTTTATCTTGTTCAAAAAACATTTTCATTTCGTCTTTTAATTCCAATACACGAGATAAAACCTTTCCTCTGGATAACCACCTTACTTCCGTATGCAGTAACAAGGATTCGTACTTGGCTTCCATAGCTTGACATAATTTAGTAAATAAGCGACTTTTTAATGGTCTTGATTTTATATAATTAATCATTTTAACACATTGTTCCAGAACTATTTTCAATTCTGATGGCAAATATCTTGTAACAAGTGCTTCTCGATGCAAAAAACAATGAGTAACTAATATATCCCCACTAAGTTCTCTAACAAGTGCTACAAATCCTTTTAGATGTCCAGTCATAGCTGGGGCACCATCTGTACAAATGCCAATACATAACTTCCACGAAACTTTTATTTCTTCTAAATATGAAGTAATTTTTTTTTTTTTACATTAAAAATATTTTTCCCAGTTGTAAATTCATGTAACTCCCGACAGCATAAAAATTGATTAATTATATCATTTTCGTGAATAAATCTAACGAATGCAATTAAATGAGCTTTCCCTGTAATATCTGTTGTTTCATCAATTTGTAGAGCAAAATTTGAATTTCCAAGAGTTTTTGCAATATTTTCCTCAATATTTTGCGACATATCTTTAATTCTTCGATGGATCGTGTCATTCGAAAGTGGTATTTTAGAAAGATTAATATCTGCCGATTCACCAATCATTGTTTTTACAATTTTACGACAAGCTGGTAATATAATTTCTTCGGCCAAATTATGTGGTTTTAATTTTACGGCAAGTAGTTCAGCTATTTCGTAAGAAACTAGTTGAGCTTTTCCTGATACACTGATTTGTTTTTCAAAAACTTTTACTTGTTTCAATTTTAACGATAATGACTTTTCAAAGTAGCTTTTATCTTTTGTTGCAAGCGAAGGATGATTAGTCACCAAGTGACGTTGGAGTTTGCTCGGAACCATAGAACTATTTGATAATTTAGATCCACATATTACACATTCAGGAACAACTTGGTAATTTTCCATTGTTGAGGTAAATCCAAATTTTAAAAAATCCTCATTGTATTTCCGAGAAACAACATATTTTGCGAGCAAGAGCTATTTTTGCTTGTACTAGGTATGGGCTCATTCGTTAGGTCGCCAACGATATCAATATTGTTATTATCGTCAAGCTTTCTCTTTTTCAACCATTTATCCATTTTAAAAAGGATCTGCTTAACCCGGCAGCGGTCGCGCCCTCTTTTATACCTTGAAAGGTCGCGGTGGGTAAAATTTACCCACTTTTAAAAACCTAAATAAATCAAATATTCTTTTCAATATTTTTATTGTTTTCTATGTTAGAATAATGATTTGTCTATTAAATAACTTTACATAAAATCCTGAGATATAAAAATCATATTTTATTTATTTTATTAATAACAAATCAAAATATCAAATATTTATGATATATTTGACTATTTTATGAAAATAAAAATATATATTGAAGATAGGTTATAAAATATAAATTTGTATGAAAGTTATCACTTCCTTTCATAGAAATTAGGACTTGTTTCGTCCTTTATGACATTCTTGACAAATTATTACAGAGTG
Source organism: Cordylochernes scorpioides (assembly GCA_030710605.1). Classification (NCBI taxonomy): domain Eukaryota; kingdom Metazoa; phylum Arthropoda; class Arachnida; order Pseudoscorpiones; family Chernetidae; genus Cordylochernes; species Cordylochernes scorpioides. Next base: position 22,870,809 of record CP092881.1, on the reverse strand, counting down.
TTCCTTACACAAAAAAGCAAAACAGTACTGGCAATGTTGAATAGTTTTTCTGTCCTTTTTTTCTTTCTGGCATTTCTTGCATCGATGTCTTTCTCCTATTTTTGGCTTTTCAGATGGACCAGGCTCTAACAAATTAAAAATATCGGATGCCTTTTCCTTTATTTCACATGGCATTTTTCCGCTTACTGTGCGAACTTTGACCATCTCTTCAATAAGATCTAAGGATAAGGTTTTCAAAAAATGACGTCTTGATTTAACCTTTGATGTGTTGCCATTTGCAAAATGAATTATCTGGGAATTTATTGCCCCAATATTTAAAAGTGAATAAAAAATAACCATGGGCCATCTTCTTGAATTTCTAGCACAGTTATATGTAGCTGTCATTTCGTCCATCATATCTACACCACCCTTTGTCATATTATAAAACATTATCATCTCTGGCTTTTTCAATTCTCCCGTTGAATCATCTATATTTGCATCGTGGTGCAGAGTTGAAAGCATAAGTACAACTTTATTCTCTTTAGGCTTGTATGAAAAGTGTCATTTCACTTTGAAAGCCAAAAACACTAGTGTGTACATTTCTACCTCTGCTGATGACAAACTCTGAGGGGATTTCCTTTTTATTTCTTTTTAAGGTACCAACAATTCTTAGTCTATATTGTTGTAAAAGTTTTAGAGCTAAAGAATAACTGGTGAACCAGTTATGCATTGTTACATTGCGGCCAGTTCCCTTGATTGGCTCACACAATCGTTCCACAACGTCACTTGGACTGTTGCTGACATTGTAAGGACCTTCAGGGTTTTTTCCTGAATAAATCTCCAAGTTACAAGTATAAAACATTTTTGAATCCACGAGAGCAAATAATTTTATTCCATATTTATTGTGTTTACTTGGAATATACTGCCTGAAATTGTATTTCCCTCTGAAAGCGTCAAGCTTTTCATCCACCGTTATATATTCCGAAGGAGAATAATGCTTTTGGCAATTTTTTACAAAAGTATCAAGAATCAATCTCACAGCTGCTAATTTATCTTGACGAAGTCTTTCATTTCTTGTAGCTTTGTCATCAAAACGAATTACTCTGAGAAGAAATCGGAATCTGTTTTCAGACATAGCTATTCTACACAATTCAAATCCAGTACTATCTCTTGCCCATGCATCATCTGTATTCAATTTATTCGCTTTCATGACCCCAAGAAGGTAAATAATTCCCAATAAAGCTTTAATTTCATGTAGGTTTGTCAAATTAGCATCTCTTTCTCTGCTATAGTTCTGCTGAATATTCCTAATGTAAATGTTAGTATTTGTAACTATGCATTCAAGTATATTGTCATCTATAAAGAGATTCCAACAATCTAATATCGATTTAGCATTTTTTGCTTCACCCTTTACCCCTGGTAGATGGGTGATAATATTTTCACTGCAAGTTCGAACATTTTTTGGGGGAAGAGCTTTCTTCCATTTAGTCTTTTGGTCCTTTCCTATATAGTAATTGAAGCTTGGATCCTCATTGTTTTCTTCTTCTGATCATGTATACTGTTCAGTGTCTGTACTCCAATTGCTCTCTTCTATATGATCATCAGTTTCTGATTCCTCATCATCGGGATTTGGAATATTATTATCATCACGGAGAAAATCAGCATTTGAAAGCATTTTATGTAAAATAATGTAAAAAGAGGAATAAAATATAAATACTACCTTATTTTTGGAAGAATAGATTGTAATATTGCACTTGGGGCAGCAAAACCAAACAACAAGAAGCCAGAAAGTAACTCGAAACTTAATTACGCAAACCAAAACCAAAAGCGTTAAAAGGTCGCGCTGGGTAAAAATTACCCAATGACGAGAACTCAAAAGGTCGCACTGGGTAAAATTGACCCAAACATGCAAATAAAATGAATATATGTCATAAAATTAAAATTATAGGTTTATTATAATAATCTTTAGATAGATTTAGAAAGGTACTGAGAATATATTTTAAATATATATATTTTTTAATATAGAAATATTTTCGAAAAGTTCCTTCTGGGTAATTTTTACCCATTGCGACCGCTTAACAAGCAATATTAAAAAAACAGCGAATCAAATATTACCTTCAAATACGATTTACCTGTTCTAATTTGAAATAACGCAATGCTTAATGCAATTTTGTATAATATTTTATATAGATATAATTTTATATACTATATATTTTATTCGAATATGTTTTAATGTCCATCGATACAGAGAGCAAAACAACAACTGACTCACCCGTGCAGCCAAGGTCACGCTCCGCTGCGTTACGTGGGAAAACATAGGTACATGTTTTCTTGCATGTTCTCAGCACAGAATATAATTTAATAAAGTACGACAACAAACTAATGAATAGTAAAACATACTAAACAAACTATGAATGCTTTTGCTAACTCTTGAATGCAAGAAAATTCAAATTATGTATCAATATTTCTATGCAAAATATAAGTAATATACATCTCTAACATTCAATTTGCTAATTCAAGGCCACCAAATAACTTGGCTTATTTAACGTTTAATGTACAAAACCAAATATTCATTTTATCAGTTCAAGGCCAAGAAAATATTCGTTATTTTAAAAAGTAAAAAAATGAAAAAGAAAAAAAGAAAAACCAATACAAACGTGAACATAATCATATGACTAAAATTCGGCGGCACATTTTTAGAATTTCGCGGCACACAAAATTACCGCGGCACATTGGTTGAGAATCACTGGTCTAGTCTATATATATAAAAATGAATGTTTGTATGTTTGTTTGTATGTACGGTATACAAATCCGCAGTAGTTCACTAATTCAAACCAAAATTTCCATACATAGGTAAAAAAATACGGGGAAGACGATAGGCTATTTTAAAAAATATATAAATCAATTATCAAAACTATATATTCAAATTATTCTACTTTGCTAACGAACAGTGCCCTCTATCAAAGATTAGATTAAATTATGCTGATGCAAACAAATAGATAATGCTAATAACAAACAATTATTTAAAAAATCTTATCTAAATATATATCACTCGGGTAGATATGCACACGGGTCAATCCCGGGGCGAAGCCCGGGTCACCCGTCTAGTATATTTATAAAAATCGATTCAATAGAGAGTGAATGTTTGCTCGATAAATATTTTAAATCAAATATTCGTTAGACAAACTCACTCAGATTAAGCCGCTATAGACGGGGTGGTCTGTATAGACAGGTGTATGTATCACACTGCTGATAACAGGGTTGCCTAAGGTGACCGCTATAGACAGGGTGGTCTGTATAGACAGGTGAATGTAACACACTAATGATAACAGGGGTGCCTAAGGTGACCGCTATAGACAGGTTGGTCTGTATAGACAGGTGGATGTATCACACAGCTGATAACAGGGTTGTCTAGAATGGCCGCTATAGACAGGTGTATGTATCACACAGCTGATAACAGGGTTGTCTAGAGGGGGGCAGGGAGGACACGTGTTCGCCGGCGGCAGCCAATGGGCGCGCATTCTATCAGTGAGCTTCAGAATAAGGCAATTATATAAGTAGACTAGACCAGGGGTCTCCAAACTACGGCCCGAGGGCCACATCCGGCCCGCAGACAGATTTTGTCCGGCCCGCGGAGACATACTTGAAAACTCCTTTTAGAGAACAAATATTTTTTATAGCAAATAAAATGTTTGTGATAAGTTGGATAAAGAAACACAGAATGGTAATGAGTAAAGACATGTATAATTTATGCAGTAAATTTAACTTCAGCATATAATAACTAACAAATTATTGAAATGAATCCAACTTACATTTTATACATTGTAAGTAATGAACAACACATACCTTATAACATGACATATGAAATGCTAATGAGATGTATGTAATTGAGATTTTCCACCGACAATAGTTTGTAGTTGTGGACTAATTTTACTTGTACCAATTATTAAAAGAGATTTAAGATGCTCGTCAGTTAATTTAGATCTGTATACATTTTTTGTGTACTTCATTTTGGAGAAGGTTTTCTCACACAAATAAGTAGTACCAAAAACGGAAAACAGCCCACGAGCAAATTTATGCAAATTATCAAATTGTGTCAGTGGAAGACTCTTATAAAATTCCAACAAAGATGAGTTTTCATATTTGTTCTTAATTATATCACTGCACTGAAGATCAATCATTTCCATTTGAAGTTCCGGGGCTAGGGTTTCAATGTCAGCATCAAAAGGATTCTGAAAAATCTTAATTTGATTCGCAATGGCATCAAAGTCCGAGAAACGAGTATCAAAATTTATCTTCAAAGCACTCAAAGTTTCGATTGCAAAATCGATAGGAAACTCAGTCTCAGTAGTGTGGCTGAATATTTCACATGTTTTAAAATGTGAAAAACATTTACTTCGTAGTTGTGATTGAAACAGTATCAATTTCATCCGGAATGACTTGATATTAGTGTATAAATCAGGAAGATGCTGGTTTTCTCCTTGCAATCTCAAATTCAGTTCGTTCACATGTTTTGTCAAATCAACATAGAATGCTAACTTCCATAGCCATGCGTTGTTTTGTAATTCAGTAAGAGGGCGGTGCTTTTCATTCAAAAAAAATTTCGATCACTGCTCGAAGTTCAAAAAAGCGCTGAAGGACTTTCCCACAACTAAGCCAGCGTACGGCAGTATGATAAGGTAAGTCTGTTTCTCCAATCTCTGCAATAAATTGTCGGAATTGTCGGTGATTCAGTCCAAAAGATCTGATGAAATTAACAGTTGATATGACTGGTTTCAGAACGTCAGACATATCCAAACATTTTCCGCACAAAGACTGTTGATGAATGATACAATGTAAGACTAATGGTTTTGAGCCGCCGTCATTTTCTACAGCCTTTGACACAAGAGCGACCACTCCTTTATCTTTCCCACTCATGTTTTTGCCTCCATCAGTTGTAATACATTTCAAGTTTTTCCATCGAAGGTTCTTTTTATTAATGGCCATTTCAACTCCTTTAAAAATATCGGTACCAGTAGTTGTGCCATGAATACTATACATATCAAGAAGTTATTCGTGCACTTCATAGCTTTTATCTACTCCTCTAATATAAATCAACACCTGAGCAGTATCTGACACATCCGTTGACTCATCCAAGGCCAAAGAAAACCACTCAACATGTCCATTTTTGTCGAACAGTTGAGAGGATATATTTTCAGCGATGTTTTCTACCCTTCGAGCCACAGTGTTTGCTGACATACTGACAGTTTTTAATAAATTTACCTTTTCAGGGCACATTTCTTCGACTACTGCAATTATGCATTCCTTGATCATTTCTCCATCGGTGAATGGTTTTCCACGTTTTGCAATTTCAAGAGCCACACGAAAGCTGGCACGAGTTGCCGCCTCTTGTTCAGTTTTGACTTTTGTAAATAAAGATTGCTGCGATTTCAATCCGCGCTTCAAAGCTTCGAATTTTACTGTCCGCACAATTCCTGTATATTTTGAGTAATTTTGAGAATGTTTTGTTTCATAATGACGTTTCATGTTATATTCTTTGAGAACGGCTATGCTTTCATTGCAAATCAAACATAGCGCCTTGTTACTGGACTCAATTACGAAATACTGAATGTTCCACTGATCTTTGAATTTTCTGCATTCACTATCAACTTTTCGCTTCTTTTCCATTCTGCTAAATCACACACAAAAGCAACAATTAATAATAACATTTAATAACAAATAAACATAACAATTAATACAGGAAAATTAATAATATGCAGTGTTGCCATCTTGGCCCTCGGAACTTACTGGAGTAATCAGTATGGCCCTAAGGCTGGAAAGACCCCATCAGTATGGCCCTAAGGCTGGAAAGTTTGGAGACCCCTGGACTAGACGAATGGCCCGGGCAACGCCCGGGTTTTACCCGAGTGCGAATATATTTTTAAAACGTTGTCTTGGGTGGTCGCTATAGACAGGGTGGTCTGTATAGACAGGTGTATGTATCACACAGCCGATAACAGGGTTGTCTAGAGTGGCCGCTATAGACAGGGTGGTCTGTATAGACAGGTGTATGTATCACAGAGCCGATAACAGGGTTGTCTAGAGTGGCCGCTATAGACAGGGCGGTCTGTATAGACAGGTGTATGTATCACACAGCCGATAACAGGGTTGTCTAGAGTGGCCGCTATAGACAGGGTGGTCTGTATAGACAGGTGTATGTATCACACTGCTGATAACAGGGTTGCCTAAGGTGACCGCTATAGACAGGGTGGTCTGTATAGACAGGTGAATGTAACACACTAATGATAACAGGGGTGCCTAAGGTGACCGCTATAGACAGGTTGGTCTGTATAGACAGGTGGTTGTATCACACAGCTGTTAACAGGGTTGTCTAGAGTGGCCGCTATAGACAGGTGTATGTATCACACAGCTGATAACAGGGTTTTCTAGAATGGCCGCTATATACAGGGTGGTCTGTATATACAGGTGGATGTAACACACTGCTGATTACAGGGTTGCCTAAAGTGTCCGCTATAGACAGGGTGGTCTGTATAGACAGGTGAATGTAACACACTAATGATAACAGGGTTGCCTAAGGTGACCGCTATAGGCAGGGTGGTCTGTATAGACAGGTGGATGTATCACACAGCTGATAACAGGGTTGTCTAGAGTGGCCGCTATAGACAGGTGTATGTATCACACAGCTGATAACAGGGTATTCTAGAATGGCCGCTATATACAGGGTGGTCTGTATAGACAGGTGTATGTATCACACAGCTGATAACAGGGTTGTCTAGAGGGGGGCAGGGAGGACACGTGTTCGCCGGCGGCAGCCAATGGGCGCGCATTCTATCCGTGAGCTTCAGAATAAGGCAATTATATAAGTAGATATTTTTATTACTTTAAAGACAAACAATCGCTTACAAATAATTCTAATTCACATCAGGCTCCGAGTTTAAATGGTACATCCCAGAGATACATAAACAAATTTAGTTTACTTTATTTGGTTGTTAGTTGGGTTTTACAATTAAATTGGATTTAATTTTATTTCTAATTTAGATTTATTGATTGTGTGTGTCATTTTATTTGAGATTTTTAATTTCAACAGATTTTTTATATAGATTACTTAATTATGCTTTTTTACTTTTTCTCAGAAGCTATATTTCATTTTAATTAATCACGGGCCATGACCATGTACTGGCAGATATTACACGTGTATATCCCGAAACAGACCCTACCTGCCCTCACTGTTCAGAAGAGCCACAGACAGTCGATCATCTTCTCTTCAGTTTTCCAGCATTCCTGAGACATAGGATACAAACAGCTATCTGTCTGACCCACCTCAATCCTAGATCTATGGCCAGCCTTCCAGACTAAACCTCAGCATGGAAATTTCTGGTCAACTGGTTCAACTCAGCAATCAAAACAGGACACGAGTAAAAAGCACTCAACACTATTCCATACTGGTGAGTTGGACTCCCCAGGTAGTTGGCGCTCCAGGAACCTGGGTTATAAATATCTCTCTCTTTTAATTAATTTTTATATACTTGATTTTATTTTATTTGAAATTTGAGAATCACTTGGATGTTATATTACATTTGAGTGTCACTTTGTTGGTTTACTTACAATTGTATTTTATCCCTCTTGAATATCTTATTTCATTAGGCTTTATTTTGTATTATTCCAAATTTACTGAACTCTGATGTTTCTTCATTCAAATTTTACCTTAGCTATATTTGAATTCATACGGATTTTATCTCACTTGAGTGGATTCCACTTTAAAATTGCGATATCTCTTCTCTCTCTGTATATAAGTCAATGTGTGTGTAAATATAGAGGCGGTCTGGTGAATTAAATTGGCGAAACCGCTGGGAGGGTTCACCACTGATGAGCCAAGCCCTCCCAATATATTTTTTCATCGCAGTAAGGGCAGTAGAAGTTTGTATTATGTATAAAATAAACATTCGTGCTTTTAAATCCTTTCATTTTATTATATATTGTTGCATTGTCCTGGGGGGCTGGCTTCATGTCAATATTCGATTGGTCCATATCAAGTTTATAAGTTGAGACCAGACAGAGTAATCATAAAATACAAGATATTTTACAAAATAAAGGAGATATCATTCCCCGATTCCGACGACCCGACCCTGACACTTAGTTAAGAGCTCATCGCCTTACAGCTGCCCTCCTGCAAGGTCCGGGGGGACCACCTCTACTCCACCAACTCGCCATGTGTAAATAGCCAGGACAAGGTGACTCGCGATCTGTGCTCGAATGTAACACCTGTAAATTGAGACGAAATAAAGTAATCATAAAACTAATTTATTTTTTATAAGGAAATTATTTTTAAATCTTCCAAAAACTGAGAGATATCTAAACAAAATATTTACAAAGAGAGATATATTTATTACCCAGGTTCCTGGAGCGCCAACTACCCGGGGAGTCCAACTCACTAGTATGGACTAGTGTTGAGCGCTTTTATTCGCGTCCTGTTTTGATTTCTGAGTTGAACCAATTGACCAGAAATTTCCATGCTGAGGTTGTATCTGGAAGGCTGGCCATAGATCTAGGATTGAGGTGGGTCAGTCCAAGCAGGATAGCTGTTTGTATCCTATGTCTTAGGAATGCTGGACAGCTGAAGAGAAGATGATCGACTGTCTGTGGCCCTTCTGAACAAATGAAATGCTGACCTAGTGTCACGTGACTAATGATGATAAACTGAGTAGACCACCACTGTGACAATATTATTCCCCCCTTTTTTAAATTATGTTCCGCTTATATGAAGCATAACTGCCGAAGCTTTAATGTGAACTTGTTATAATCCATTATAAATTTAAAAAAAAACCTTTTTGATACCTTATTATATTCTTTATCTACTTTCCCTAAAACTTTTCTTTTTCCCCTTTTTGATCTATAAACAATATAATCTAAAACAACAGAATAATTAATATATACAGTTAAAGCTGTCTATAACGTCCCCTCTAAATAGCGCCTTCCTCTCTATAGCGCCCGATTTTAAATACATAGTACGATTCGATTTACATTAAAAGTAACCTGTCTATAGCACCCTATTTTGGTGAGTCCCAAGAGGGGCGCTATAAACAGGTTTAACTGTATATACAAATAAGCCAACCTGTGTATCATGATTTCACGGTATGACCCTCATTAAAACAGCTTCGGTTATCCTACGACATGAGTTATAAAATTTGTAGAATTTTTCCAAAAAGTATTTTACCTAGATAATAAAGTAAAAGTTATCAATTGAGAATGAATTTAGAAAGAAAATCTTCAAATATTGTTCAACCTTTATTGAGGCGCTCTGCGCCGAATTTTGAATGGAGGGGAATGTTGGTCTGGGTGGCCGGTCGATGGCCGCAGGTAGCCCTGGGTGGTCGGTCCATGTCGCGGGTGGACGGAAGGGGAGCTGGGCGGCGGGAGCTGGGTCCGGGGACTACGGCGGGGGGCACCAGGAGGTCCCAGGACCTTGGGCCCCACAAGGCCAGGACTCCTGATGCCAGGCTGCAGTGGCCCCGACACTAGCAGCCGTCGAGCCGCAGAGCGATCTTCCGGACGATGGTGGCTCAGCTCCCGCGATGGTAGCTGCGGAGACATTAAAAAACTATCTTTATAAATCCATTCAATAAACTTTAAACAAGAACGAGAGAGAGAGAATAAAGAAAATATCTGAAAACTGTTTAAAACTCCAGCAATTTGAGCTAGTTTTCAAATCTTCAGCTCGTTATCGAGGCCCTATCTGCAATATGGGATTTTATTTTATCTTGAAACTTATAAAAGTGGTTACATAGGGTTTCTTTAAGTTCGACAAGCTAGAGAAACTACTATTTCTACCATTGAAGGTTCATTGTTAAACACATATTCAAATTTCTCTATAAAAATAAAATAATTAGTTTGTGAATATTGATATATCTCTCTTTTTCAAATATTCTGTGTTTTCATACACACGGAAACAGAATTTCAAACCTTAGATGGAGAAATTTTATATAACCCTCCTGTGTTATATTAAAAATAATGAAGGCATATCCTGACCAGGAGAACATGTGCTTTTTAATATCAACACCTGACCTTTTTATATATTTTTTTTTAATTGTTTTTCATATTAAACTCTTTTTTTTTCCCCAGAAAATTCGTTAAGTGTTTTTTCAAAGAGCTCTCATAGAAAGCGAGCAACTCACCTGCCCACAGCTTCCCCTTCAAGGTGCCCTTTAATCCCTGGAACACAGAATATATTTGAGTTTCTTTTTATAAAAAATAATTTCTGGTATTTTTCACAATACATGAGGAAAAAGTGCAATCATTATTTAATTGAAGAACTGAAGACATGGTCGTACGTACCATCGATCTTCGACATAAGGGACAAAGACTCATTTCCATATTGATCAAATGTTCTAATAAAAAACTCTAACTAATCATGTTTATATATCCAGAACCAATTTGTTCTTGAGTTAAGAAAAATAATCGACATTTATAAATAGCGATCGTCAATATTAAATTGGATCAATGGAGGCGTTGTTGATAAACGTAATTGAAGTGAATTTAGTAAATTGTTGATTGCAATTTTTTTCAAGTTTTTAAACGGAGCATACAAGTATCTCCCACCTTTCTAAAATCAAATTTTAAATGATTTGAAAATGTCTTCACTAAGGATTTGGTGGTAAAACATATCTCCCCACATTGCTGATTGTTAGCAGTTGTACAATTTAATCCTTAGTTTTGACTATGTTAATTTAGGTTAGCACAACCTAATGAAGCCATCACTGCAAACATTCAAATTAAACTTAAAAATGAGTAGAAACCAACTTAGTGTTGCTCTCTTAACAGTGAATTGGATACTAAGCATATTATCAACCAGTAAGTATTTCTGTACAAGATAAACGTGTTCAGGACAGTGAACCTACCGGGCAGGACGGAGACACCTGGGCACCAGGCGTCGCAGCCAGCGGCGGATCCTGTACAGAACCTGTCAACACCAGTGCTACATGTGACATGTTCTGGACATACCTGGACGGACGGCGCTCCACGACGACAGGATCCGTCTGTACCCCCACCTCCCTGTAACATTGATCCTGTTAGCACGGACATACTGAACACGGGCTAAAAATGCTATCTATTATAACTCTCAAATCACAAGTTTTTTTTAATAGACAGAATTTTTTCTATCCCTGGACACTTTATATTTCCGTTTATCATTACTCTTCACAATTCATCCTTTCATACTTCATCCCTAAGGTTAGAAATAATCGTTATTTCTCCTTAAAATAAATTTAGATTTTTCGTTCAAAAGGAACATTTGCGGGATAATTGTCAAATGTTGTTTCTATAATTACAAATGAAAACACCAAAACGCGAATGTTTCTTTTCACAAATAAATCAAACTTCTGCTGCCCTTACTGCGATGAAAAAATACAGTTAAACCTGTTTATAGCCCCCCCCCCCCCCCCTTGGGATTCACCAAAATAGGGTGCTATAGACAGGTCACTTTTAATGTAAAATTTTTACCTTTTAATGTGTGTGTGTGTGTTGTGTGTTTAAAATCGGGCGCTATAGAGAGGAAGGCGCTATTTAGAGGGTGCGCTATAGACAGGTTTAACTGCATATTGGGAGAGCTTGGTTCATCAGTGGTGAACCCTTCCAGCGGTTTCGCCATTTAAATCTACCAGACCGCTTCTTTAGAGTTCTAATACTGTATTGGATCATTCTACTTTTATATGCAATTATAATTCTTGAAAGTGTGCTTTACACGTCTGTGAGAAAATATCGCTATATATATACAGTAGAACCTCCATGTGATGACACCTCTCTACAAAAGACAGTTTTCATTTACAAAATTAGCAATTTTACTATTTAGCAACTCTCCGGTAAGAGGACATCTCTCCCTAAAAGACACTTTGGCTTTGCAATTAGGTGTTCTTTACAGGGAGGTTCTACTATAGTTCTATTATAATATGTTCTCCCCTGTTCCAGAATAACTTTATTAGGTACCACTCAAAAAGAGCAACCTAACTTATGTTATTCACAATGAAAAATATGAATAGGTTCTTCACAGAAAAAAAGTGTACAATACGGGAATCGATCCCGGTTCATGGCTGTTGGGAATCAAGGGTTTTAACTACTTGTCCACCGACTTCGATATAACACTCAAATTACAAGTTTATTATATAGATAGAATTATAATTCCTAAAAGTGTGTTTTACATATCTCTTGAAAGATGACTAAAAATACCGATTGTTAATAGAATAAAAAGAAGAGAATGGCGTATCAAATAAATAAATGAATAGGTATAGATATTTTTTCCAATTTATTGATCGTAACAAACAACCCTATATATCTTCTCCTCAAAAGAACTAAGAACTTTTAATAAAATCAAAGAGCCTCATTGTTGTAATTTGAAAAAAATGTTATGCTGAGTATATAAAATATAGCTTTGACGATGACTACAAATAATGTAAACAGTTTTAATATAAATTACAATTTAAAAAAGACACATGATTAAATATAATATGACAATATAAAATACAACACTCTCTCTTTGCTGCTAAGAATATGACTTCAAAATCAAAGACAGCCCTCTTTGATATATGGAAATCTGTTTAACACGAATAAATATGTATAACACGAATATTAACTCAATCTATATTATAGAAATACTCAAATTTCGTCACAACCCCTAGTCTAAACTTGGCGCAGATTGAACCAAGGCCTAACAAGGTTTCTAGGCTTCTTAGAACTGATTTTTGAGGATTTTTTGTAAATTTTATAAAACATGGGAGAGAACTAAATCGTTGTTATTCTATTATTAAAATTATTTTTTAAAAATGTACCGCCTTTAAATAACATTACCAATATGCAAACCTGATGCACACAAAATTGATTTCCTACATTCTAAATTATTAGAGCCTTAGTACACACCATGTAGGATTTGTGACATTTGCAATATTTGCGCTCAAAGTCTCCATCACATATAAAGTGATAAAATAGGAGATATTGGTGAGTTGACAGATGTATCTCACCTTGCAGGTGGGGGCTCCAGGGTGGCCTCCGGTGGCCCCGCTTCAATGGCCAATGGCCGGTCGCTGCTACATAACGCGCGCGTTTCTTCTCTCATCTCTATTTTATTGGCTCGATATAACTATTCTGCGAGTTGAAAGAAATTTATATTGTTCATCAATGGTATGAAGAAAATAGACAAAGCATGATAAATTACGTATTTTAAAAGAGATCATCTACAAATTTAATCAATATTTTGTGAAGGCGGTAAACCATATTTATGTCGAAATACTGGTTTCACGAACAACATGTCAAATTTTTTTTTTCTTTAATAACTATAGATAATTATCACATATACAAGAACAAAAGCCTTTTATTGACCAGTCTCTTCTTTTATAGACTCTTCCCGAAGTCCAAGAAGAAGGGAAACAAACAGTGGTAAGAGTTTCAATAATAAGTAGATGAAACTATACACAGCATTGATGGTGGGACATAATAATGGCTGGCTTGGAACTCTGTGGATTATCTTGTAACCATATCATATATGTTATTAGAGGCTCAATAATATTTTTTAATATAATATAAATACAGTTAAACCTGTCTATAGCGCCCCCTCTAGGGACTCGCCAAAATATGGTGCTATAGAGAAGGGGTGCTATAGACAGGTCACTTTTATTGTAAATCGCATCGTACTACGTATTTGAAATTGGGCGCTATAGAGAGGAAGACGCTATTTAGAGGGGGCGCTATAGACAGGTTTAACTGTATAATATAATTTGTTGTCCTATAGAATGGCTTAATATGCTATAGAAATTAGATTTTAATGAAATATAAAAGTCTCAAAAAAGAAGTAAAAATGTATTCAAATAAGATGATAACTTTGTAGGAGACATCATTTTTTCATCCACATGGTCAGAAATTTTTTAAAATTTAAATTTCTACATTATCGTACAAAATAAACTGTAATATTTTTGTCTAATAATATTTTCTTTAGAAATTATATATTGGAATATCACGTGTCATCCTTGCGCAGGGGCCATGCTAATCTCTATATCGTTCCAATCTTAGTACTCGTATCTGTACCGCCGAACAAGCGCGTGTACATATATTATAATATCATTTTTTTAGTGACTCGAACTTAATTGAATATTTTAAATAGGTTCTTTGGATTCATCATTATTAATTGAAGGATCTTCTATTCTGGCCAGTGAGGTGGTTGGTGAAACTCACCAGGCTGGTGACAGGCCTGGAGGTCTTGGAGGTAGGAAGGAGAATCCATACATCTCCGCTCGGTATTCCAATTGCTTATGTAGCAATGTAATGATCAGTCTTTTTCTGAATAGTCTGATGGTCCATCCATCTTGGATTCTTAAATCGATCCATTGTACGATTGAAATTATTACTGCTCTTTGAGCTCGCCTTCTTGGCTGTATGCGCATCATGGTCGCTGGTTTGGTTATTCTTTGGTATTTCTTCAGGTCGCGAGGGTAAGCTATTGTTGGTCATTTTCTTGTGAATTCTCTCTTTGCCGGGAGTTTCTGAAAAAAAAAAAGGTTCTCTTATACATGTGTATTTCAGAGGGCCCTCTTCTTTTTTTTTATAATATGAAAACATAAAATTACAATAACCTCTATAAGACTTAGTGAACCTTACAATAAATTATATTGTATCAAAAATACACTAATATATGTTACCAACTTTATATTAATATAGAACATGAAACCTTTAAAAGTGAAATGTCTGACATGTAGTAACTTAAATGTTATAGATCTGTTTTATATTGGTTATTACACTGAATGGTTTTTGTTTTCTATATAAAATGCTTTGAACGTTTTTAGGAATTGTAGGAGGCATGATAAAAACATATTGGTTTATCACACCGGAAAATTCGAGAATTACTTAAAATATAAAAACGTGTGTGAAATCTGAATGTAAAATCGACAAAAAAAAACTGCCGTTGAGAAAACGTCTGAAATTCCCATCCAAAAGTTAAGCATACGAAACCAAAAGGAGCAATTTTTTTTATAATTAACTAACAAATTTTAGAGTTCAAATCAAAAAGCAAGATTTAGAAACAATGTGTTATGTAAACAAAAATAATCTACATAAATTTATTTGTATGCGCAATTTAAACTAGGCTGAAAATTTTAAAATATATAAAAATGCAATTTACACAGAATTTGACCTTAGGTATGACACATGCTTGACATCGTCGATTCAAGCCTTTAATCAACTGATCTATTGATGAAGTCAACAATGATTTCCCCTCATATTGGATATCGGTTTTCAGTTCTTGGAAGGTCCGAGGAAATGGTTGGCAGCTGGCATTGGCAACCACCTATGGCACTCCATATTCACTTGAATTGAGGTCGAGGAGATATGCTGAGCGTACCGTTTATTGGATCCCTTAAGAAAACATGAAATCATCCACTAAGTATGCTCTATGTGGTCGAGTCATCCGTTAGGATGGATTCATATCCTACTGTAAGGTCTTACATAGGGATGAAGGACTTAATTTAGATTCTTCTTTTCAGTTACAGTGGAAGTTGGTACACTGCTCATACAGTTACACCGACACCGCTTAAAACTAGATGCTCAACCGTGTTCCAAGGCGTCCCTACCTATTACCAGTTTGTCTTCTCTCTTAAACGCGTCTACTATCTGAAATTGGTGAAAAAATTGACTCCTCGGTTAAAATAACATTATTCCATTTGACATGTTCATGCCATCATGCTGAACAGACTCGCTTATGTTTTGCATTTAATGGCAAACAAACGATTGGTCTTCTGAAACAGAGCCAAATTTATGCCACCTTTTTCTCACACAGTAGTTTCTGATACTGGCCTTCCTGTAGTCACTATGGCTGGGGCTGTTGAATGTTTCTTGATTATTCAAGAAGGAGCATATTTGGAAAATTCTGGAATAATTAAAATTCAACGATTTGTTAATATTTATTCTGACATATGGTGTAACCCATCAACAACTTTTAGTTGCATGATCAGGAGATGCCTTTCTTTCAATCTACATATTGTGTTGTTATCCAAGACGAGGCAAGATTAACTAAGCATTAGTTTATTTCCTATTATAATAATATATATTATATATTATTTATTTATTTAAGTAACCCAGGTTCCTGGAGCGTACAGAAGTCTCCAACTACCCGTATATTATATACAAGTCAAAAGAGATCACTAGCAGAGTATTATTCCTTTTGGTTTCCAGAGCTCAACAATCTATGAGCCTAATACTCTGCACATCTCCTCCCTTAACTTTACAGAAACCTTCGAGGTATCTTGACTGCCCTTCCATATTTTGTATGCACGGCTGGCATTGAAGGGAGGCTCTTCTCTGGATCCTGGTCTTGGTTGTCCCTCTGCATCCTTCCATCTCTTGTAGATGAGGCCGTTGGTGTAGGGCAATCCTCCTCGGTCTCTTGCTCCTGGTCATCCTTGCATCTCCTTGAGAGCCAGGTTGATGTCGAAGTGGGGGTCTCCTCATTTCTCTGTTCCTGGCGCTTTCCAGGGGCATCGTCCTATATGCTTGAAGAGTCAGATAGCAATCTTCTTCTTGAACTTGGGCTTCTTAGATTTCTTCTTGGGAGGTTCTTCAGCTTCTACTTCCTCCTCCTCACTGTCCTCAGCTTGCTTCCTCTTCTGGGGAGTCTCTTCCTCCTTATTGTCAGAGGACTCCTCCTCATCTCCGGACTCTTGAGTTCCAGATTTGGGGCAGTCGTCCTTCTTATGGCCAAACTCCCCACAGGTGTAGCGAGCCTTCTTGGACTTGCGCTGGTTCTCCTCCTGTCCTCCATCTTCAGCCGTGTTGTTGGTACACTCATATTTACGGTGGCCAACTTCTCCGCAGTTGTAGCAGGTGTTGTTGCTGCCTCCATCACGGCTCTGTCCACGGCCACGTCCACCACCACGGACAGGTTTGGTACATTCAAACTTGCGGTGGCCTTCTTCCCCGCAGTTGTAGCAGCCTCTGTTATCTCCACTTCCGAGTCTACCACGCTGTCCGCCGCGGCCTCCTGATGATAATTGCTGAATCATTCTCACAATGTTTAATTTTTCACTTGTCTCCCCAGAGAGAAGTGGCTGCTTTAGTTTATCAACAATGTATATTTTCGAGTTTAAGTGCTGGCCTTTATTTTGAAGTTTTACGTGGATCATTCCAACTGTTTCCAAGGGTATTCCATTTGGACCTTGTAATATTTTATCAGATTTTTCCAGTTTTATTCTTTGGAAACTTTGATAATAATATTGTAGGGGGAGCACGTTGACATCAGCTCCGGTGTCAATTTTAAAATTAATTTGTCTATTATTTACCTTAATTGGTACTATCCATTTCTTGGAATTATCTTCTACAGATCCCAAAAAAGCTATCTCTGATTTTATTTCATTTATGGCTTCTGATCTACATACTTTGGCATAATGGCCCTTTTTCTTGCATTTACTACAATACGAGTTCATAGCTGGACAATTTTTCCAATCATGATTATTTGAATTGCCACACCTGGTGCATCCATGTGATGACCCTCCCAACTGGTTTGACTTGAATTGTCTTATTTTTGGTTCGTGCCTTTTTGTTTCTTTTATGTGATTAGGCATTTTCTTTATTTGATCTATAGAATCTTGTTGGTAAAGGCTAGACTGCTGTTCTTTGACACTTTCTAATTGCTTTGCCATTAGTGTGGCTTTTACTAAGGTCAAGTCTGTATCAAGTTGCATTCTTTCAGATAATGCTCTATCCCTTACTCCAACAACTATCCTATCCCTAATCAACTCATCATGTAACATCCCAAAATTGCAGTGCTCAGCTAGGCTAGGAGTGCTGTGATAAATTCATTCACCTTTTCCCCTTCCTGCTGACATCTTTGATTAAATCTTGCCCTTTCATAAATTATATTACGTCTTGGAATAAAGTGACTTTCAAAGCATTCAATAACTTTATTATAATTTTCTAGTTGGTCACTTGCTATTTTACATGACAACAAAATGTCATCTGCATTATCACCCATGCAGTACACGAGCATATTAACTTGCTCATTTTCTGGGTTGTTAATTAACCCGCTTGCCTGCCTAAAACGTTCAAATCTCCTAATCCATTTTGGCCAATCACCTGGATTTGAAAAATTAAAAGGCTCTGGGGCTACACAATTATAATTTTGGGACATTATAAAGATTTACTTATAATATAATATAACTTACCAAAAAGTTTGCTTGATGTCAAGTTTCAAATTTTCTTCGAACAACGACTTTCTTTATGAATTCAGTTTACCGCTTCTAAGCTTGCTTGATGTCGAATTTCAAATTTTCTTCGAACAACGACCTTCTTTATGAATTCAGTTTACCGCTTCTAAGCTTGCTTGATGTCGAATTTCAAATTTTCTTCGAACAACGACCTTCTTTATGAATTCAGTTTACCGCTGCCACCATGTGTTGTTATCCAAGACGAGGCAAGATTAACTAAGAGAGAGAAAGAAGAGCATTAGTTTATTTCCTATTATAATAATATTAATAATATATATTATATTATTATTTATTTATAAGTGACCCAGGTTCCTGGAGCGTACAGAAGTCGCCAACTACCCGGGATGTCCTTCTGACCTAAGTCTTCTTGGATTTATATACAATGCCAGTGGAAGTCCAATTAATGAGGTGTTGCCAGGCAGATTTCTTTCTTGGTAGATTTTCTAGGGATGCTGGACATATGTTGGTGATACCTAGGAGAGTGGCTGTCTGGAATCTTTGGTATTGGAAGGTTGGGCAAGTGAAGAGGAGGTGGTCTACGGTTTGGTCTTCATCTTGGCAGTGGGGGCAAGTTATTTTATATATATTATATACAAATCAAAAGAGATCACTAGCAGAGTATTATCCTTTTGGTTTCCAGAGCTCAACAATCTATGAGCCTAATACTCTGCACACATATCACCGTTTAAAATAACACAGGAACTTTGAGGTTAAAACATAAGTCATTCGAATATAAGGCTATAATGCGCCGTCTATAAATTTACATGCAATTCAACTGTCCTTTAAACTTAATGTTCATAGTTTGATTAAATATCAAAACCAAGATTCCACCCTACAGTGTCATATATACATGATCAGAATCGTCCAATAAAGTATTAGAGATCTAAAAAGCGCGGTACGATGAATTAAATTGGCGAAACTGATGGAAGGACACCCCTAATGAGACAAGCCCTCCCAATGTAGTTACATCGCTATAAGGACAGTGTTGATTTTGTGTTCAAGATACCACCTCTTAAAATATACATATATAAAATTATTACTTACCATATATGTTTTAGAAGACGTACTTTAGAATTTTGAGTCTCTGACGGTCCACCGAGGGAACAAGGCTCCAACATCAGCCTTGACAGGACTTTGTCTCCATTTTTTTTTTTTGAAGGTGGTTGATACTGGGGCTTTGCTCATGGCACCTGTAATGGCAAAAAAATCATCTTTGAGATTATTTTATTGTGAAAAAATATTAGTAAAAGCCTTCATTAATTAGTTAATTTGAGTATAATCTTTATCTGCACTCACACACACACATTGTTCAAAAGGGATAATAGCATTCGAGGACGAATACATAGTATATATAACACGCGATTAAAATCTATTTCTGTGGTTGAATCAGTTTTAAACCCACAATAGCTAAAGAAAAAATGATTTGCAGGATTTCCCAAAATTTACACGTAAGAATTATCTTTGATATAAAAGACATGTTTATTAATAAAATTTGTTATTTTTTTATTCATTCATACATCAAACAGTATAGAGTGTTGTATCGAAAAGCTTATCGGATAAATGGCCTTCATGACTTTGCTAGCATTTACATTATCTTTTGTTGAAAATTTCATCTCTGTTTGGCAAAATGTGGCTGAATTTTTTCGGGTACCGCGCTCAATAAACTTCTTCATGGCGTATGTGGTATTGTGCTTGTTGGTAAACCTTGGAGTTAATTAAAAAATCAAATGAAAAATTCGATAGTGTTAAATTACATGGCCTGTGCGGCCAATTATGATAAACAAAACGGGAAACAATCTACCAGGAAATTACTCAGGCAGTGATTAAATTGTTTCCTTGCTTATGTCATGTGATATGAGGCCTTGGTACTCATTATAAGTTTTAAAAAAGATTTTATATAAAGCAATTACATAGTATTTGATCAAATTTTAAACGCAAAATGACCATACACAAATGAAAAATATTTTTAAAATATTAAATGATATATCTGCAAATATAAATAAATTCACGTGAATATATATATTTATTTTTAAAGATATGAACTCTAAAAAAAAACATATTCTACCCAACCTAAATGCTTGTATAAATAAAATCGAAAAGTAAAAAGGTTTTTAAAGATTAATTTTGCGGAATATTTCCTTTAATTATAAAGACGCAAAATTAATTATTGGCTTAAAATTAAAGAACAGTTAAAGCAATCTGAAGGTTACTTACCATTTGCAATTTTGAAGAGCTGAGGTCTCAAGTCCAGGATTATCCGCTGAAAGAATTGGGCTCCATCCGCGGAATCTCCCGAACTTCCTCAAGCCATTGAAGAGATATTTTTGAAACTGAGGCATTCCCCGTGGCGCTTGCAAGGGCTAAACACGTAGAGCGGAACTGCGCGAAATGGAGAAATTTAATTACATTATAAAATTATAGCTACTAGATAACCTTAATATCCAAGTTTCACCTGCCCTTGTGCAGTTTTTGTTTTTTAGCCACTTCATGTTTCTTTTCATTGAGATGTTCTATTAATCTATTCATAGTTTTACATGCAGACTCCCTCAATTAGTCCGATTTTTTCTGTAGATTTCTTTCCATTCATTTTACTCATCGTGATTTTCATCATTAATCAATTTCTACTGTACTTTTTAAACATATATTACTATATATTTTTTTTATAAAAACAGACTTCAAGAGCTAAAAATAGTTTAAATCGTTAGTGAGATCTGTATGGTTCATAGGAGATAACTCGTATTTATCATACAGATTATCCAAGTAATTAGATCTATTTGAATGAAATATATATTTCCCGATGACAGAGCACTTAGAGAAATATACCTTAGGTCGACCACAACAATCTTGCCAGGCCATAGGATCTGCAGCTGGTGAACAACAACTCCAGGCGTGAAGACGCAGTCAAGGCCCGATCCCACGGTGGTCATTGCGGGTGCAACAACTGCGCTGTAGCCGTGGCAGAGGTCTCCTTCGTCGTCCAGGAACCTGATGTTCGTCTCATGCAGGAAGCAAATGTCAATCTCATGTTCTTTAAGAAAAGAGCAGAGCTGGAGTCTCCAGCGAAGAGCGGCGATGCCCCGCGTTCAGGGTTGCAACTCGTAAGTTCATTTGGGCTGCCGAGCAGAGTTCCTAGAGCGCGAGAGCTTCTTGTACAGGGTACTGCTTGTTTCCCGTGTCAGAGCCATAAGCGTGCTGGTCAAGTTGGCAAAAGCCTTTCTCTTCTCTATTCTTTATTGTGAAATTAACCTGTCCATTTTTTCATTATGTGTTAAGTGCCTGAAGGAGATCTTCTCTCTACAGGCCCAGCGGCTGGGTACGATCTATGATTTCAGACGGATTTTCCTTCATCAGGACAACGTCCATCTGAATCTCTGCCATAGTGCGCCGTTCTTGTGAAGATTCAGGCACTTGAGGTTCGCTCTGATTCTTGGATTTAGGAGTCAGGTCGATCGTCTCTTCTATTCTCACTGTGTCGCTGGGAGGAGGATTTGCGGCGACAGCAACAGCCGGTGGTGGAGCTACAACAGGAAGATGGGCAGGTGAAGTGGAGGGAGACTTGGTCCAGGCTTTCGTGCTAGCACCAGCTTTTCCTCCTGGAGGCCAGTTTTGTGAGGACGTTTGCACGTTTGTGTTCCTGCTTAAAGCACAGGGAACACTTGATGCCGTAGGTCATATAGACGTGCGTGACCACTCCCTTGGACTTGACATCCAGAAGGGCAGGTATCTGGGAGAATGTTACTCCTTCTCGCAGAATAATAAAAGCTGCCCGACGAGCATCAGGAGTCTTCGAGCTGCATCATTTTCTGGATTATGGATGTGACCTGCCCGTATTGCCGCAGCGGAACGACAAATTTGGCGTTCTCCCCGAAGAGCACATTGCCGAGCATTACTCGCTCGGCCCTTTTTCTCAGAGGGAAGGCCCGCAGTGTAGCATCCTCGATGTCGAGACCTTCTATCAGCTTGTCGGCCAGTTTCACGCTGGAGAGGCCGACCAGGATGTGCCCCTCCATCTTCGTCAGCTGGTAGACGGCGCCCTTGCCCAGCTTGGCTTCCAACGTCAGGAAATACTACTCCCGTGTGAAGTCTGGGCAAAACTCCAGGTAGACACATCGGTCCGCTTTCCCCGCTACGACCTGGCTCGGAAGGTGCCTACTTCTGCCTGGTGGTCTGGCACTCGTGCACTTTGCTGGGTCTTAGCGTGACGCGTAGCCTGCTGCTGTTTAGAGGGATTCTCGGTGCCTGGACACAAACCTTTCTGGTCCCTGAGTTGGCGTGATTAGGGTCATGTGGCCTCTTCCATGAGCCGCCTACTGTGGTGAATATTACATCTTTGCTCTCGGGAAGTTGCCATTTCTGCTCCGAGCAATCAGCCTAATTGAGGCAAGAATTTGCATGCTTGCCATTGTTTTCAAAATGACTTTCAGTCTTTTATCATTTTTCTGCCGATATTTTCAGCGGAGACTTGAAGGTTTTGAAAAGTATTTGAATGGGATTGCAGCCCCTTCTCTTGGCTTTCAGCCAATACCCCATAGGGGTTACTAATCTCCATGGCCTTATCTCTATTACAGAAAAATGCGGAGCTCGCACACCGCGTGGCCGCACAGCAGAGAGAGATAAATATATATAAATATATAAAACAATTGATAAATATACATATATATATAAATATATATACAAGAGAGAGAGAGAGAGCGAGAGAGAGAGAAAGTGTGTGTGTGTATCTAAAAACAAAATTTAATTATGAATAATATTTTATAGTAAACTTAATTTAATGTAATTGTACATTTTAAAAACGGCATCACTGTATATGTAAAAGTTGCGCTCCAGGAACCAGGGTTATAAAGATTTCTCTAAGTGTAATCTAACCTTATATAATAAAATAGATTTTAAAATACAGTAGAACTCCTCAAATTCGGAAAGTTTGGGGCGCAAGGTATTCCGAATTTGAGGATTTTCCGAATTTGAGAGAGTTAGATTTGTGAATATTTATGTGGCATAAATAGGCATTTAGATGACTGAGACAAAGATTTTGAAGCATATGAACAATTTTAGGTTGAATATTATATGTACATTACATAATTTTAATTACGATTTTTAATCAAATGTTCCTTGACTTTTATGAGTTTTGAGCATGAAACCGATGAAAAATAGTAAAATATTTTATTATGTATGTAATGCAATTGATGGCCAAGTAAGTTATGGATTGGCAAAGAAGTTGCTGATTGTTGTCTGTTTTTTTGGCTTGTTTAACAAAGCTTCTTCTTCTCTCATAAGCATTGTTCAAAGACTATTGATGGTGTTGTAACTTGCAAGCATTTCTGGTTCAGTGCGCTTTTCCAAATATTTTAATGCAACATCCAAACTTTTCAACGCTTCGCATCTGGGAACATCCGGCTCCAAACTGTCTTCAGAAGTTGAGGAACTATCATCAGAACTGCTGATTTTCATTTTTTCACTCAAAACAGCTTCAACTATATCATCATTGCTAAGAACATTGTGACCTGGATCATCAAGGTCTATATCGATCCATTCATTAATGCTTTCTTGATTTACTTCAATTCTAGCTCTTTGAAATAATTGCTCCAGCCGTCTAATTTCTTGTTCATCTTCATCAGATTCATCCTCGGATAATTGTAATGCATCACCTGCTGTTTCCAAATCTGAATTATTTTTGTGTTCAAGCAAAATCTTCCATACATTTCTTATTGTAGAAGATTTTAATTCATCCCAAGAATTTCCAAAATTGAATATCGCTTTCTTGATGTCGTACTTTTTTAAATTAGAAAAAGTTTGTTCACCCACAGAGTTATTTGGCTGATCTGCATCACTTGAAAATACTAAACAACTTTCTAACTGTCTTCGTTTATACAACCTTTTAAAGGCAACAATAACTCCCTGGTCCATAGGCTGCAATACAGATGTTGTATTAGGTGGTAAAAACTTGCATTTAATGTTGCCGTCATTACTGATCAGCTCTGTTGGATGAGCAGGAGAATTGTCAACTAGTAGTAACGCTTTTACTTGATCTGGAGCAACTCTTAACTTATTTTCTTGAAAATTGCGAACTTCGTTAATGAACCGTTTAAAAAACCATTCACTAAAAATGCTTTGATTAAACCAAGCCTTGTGTGAAGTGTTGTGTTTTAACTTTAAAAGCACACAAAAAATATAATAACTTGAATTTGTTTATTCAAGTATCAAAAAACAAAGCTTTACATATAGAACAAATAATAATTAAGAAGAAGAAAGAAACATTTTAGGAAAAGGCAAAAACAAGAACAAAAGTACTGGTCAAAAAGAAACATTTAAAATCACAGATTAATATCTTCAACACTTCCCCTTAATCAGATTTCAAATGTCCCTCATACCCAGTAGATATCTCAGCATTTGGAAACGCGGCTTAGGGAGCCCTTTGGTCATAATGTCAGCAACTTGATCTTTTCCAGAAATATGTTCTACATTGAAAATACCTTCTTGATACTTTTCTCTCACAAAATAGTGCCTTACTTCTATATGTTTGGTTCTCTTATGAAATTCAGGATTTTTGATCAATTTAATTGTACTTGCATTATCAACTTTTATAATTGGTTGTTCTTTTAGTGGAGAAATTTCACTGAAAAGTCTATTTAACCAAATGACTTCCTTTGCTGTATTGCTTGCTGCCACGAGTTCGGCCTCAGTTGTTGACAAAGATACTGATCTTTGTTTTTGGCTAAGCCAAGAAATAGCACCACCAGCCAGTTTACACACAACTCCACTGGTAGATCTTCTAGTTTCTGGGTCTCCAGCAAAATCTGCATCACTGAAAGATTCCAAAACTCCTACTTTATGACCCTTTTGGTACATAATTCCATATTCAGTTGTTCCTACAAGATATTTGAAGATTCGTTTAACTGCTTCCCAGTCATATTTTGTTGGTGCTGCAAGTTTTTGAGAAACTTTATTCAGTGCAAAAGTGATATCGGGTTTTGTTAAGCAGCTCAGATGCATCAGACTACCAATCGCTTCACGAAAGGGAACATTTTCTAGAATCTCTGCTTCCCCAGGAACAGTAGAATTATCAGTTGGTGTTCCCACTTTATTCGCTTGAGACATATTGAATTTCTCAAGAATTCTTTTTATATATGCCTTTTGATTGATAAAGATTGACTCATCCGGTTGCCGCTCTATCTCAATACCCAAAAAGTAATTTAATGGTTCACTTGTGATCTTAAATGAAAACATTAGTTCATCAAGAAATTCTTTGATTTCCTGTTCATTTGTACCAGCAATGATTCCATCATCAACATATATGGCAATAATGAGTAGATGATCATTTGTTTTTCTGAAGAATAAACAGGGGTCAGCTGTACTTTCCTTCAGACATCTTTCTTTCATGAAGTTGACTATTTTCTGATTCCAGCATCTTGGTGACTGTTTAAGTCTATAGAGACTTTTCTTCAATTTCCATACAAGATCTGTTCCATTGTTGAATCCTTCAGGTTGTTTGATATAAATTTGATCTTGTAAGTCTCCATAGAGAAAGGCTGTCTTTATGTCAAACTGTACCAATTTTAAGTCTTCATTAGCAGCAATTGCTAAAAGAGTTCTTATGGTGTCATGTCTTGCCACAGGACTAAATGTTTCTTCATAATCTATACCCTTCTTTTGTGCAAACCCTTTTGCCACCAGTCTTGCCTTATATCTTGTAATCTCTCCTTTAGAATTCAATTTGGTCTTTAATACCCATTTACAATCAATTGGTTTTTGGCCAGGTGGTAATGTTGTGCATTCGTATACATCATTTTCCGTTAAAGAATTCATTTCTTCATTCATTGCTTCTTTCCAAAATTGTGCATTTGGAGAATCCATTGCTTCTTTGTATGTCTTGGGTTCAAGACCTTCTGCAATATTTATTTCAGCATCAATATACCTTTGAGGTTTTGATATATTTGATCGATCTCTTAGATTGTATACGTCTGATGTTTGAACATTGCTTTCAATTTTCTCAATATCTTGAGCATCATTTTGTTCATCAATCTGATTACTTGAAAGTTCCTTATTTCTCTTTTCAATATCAAGGCTAAATGTTGGTATAGTTTCCTTGAATATTACATCCCTACTTGTGACAACTTTGTTTGAGTTCGGCATCCAGATTCGATACCCATCCTTGTTACTGCAATAACCAACTAAAATACCTTTTTCGCTTTTGGCATCTAACTTTCTTCTCTTTTCATCAGGCACATGAACAAAACATTCAGTTCCAAATATTTGAAGATGATCAACTGCTGGTTTTTTATCAAACCATAGTTCATAAGGTGTCTTTCCTTCAATTTGTGTTTGTCCTGTTCGTTTCAAAACATATGTAGCAGTATTAACTGCCTCTGCCCAAAGCTTTAGGCTCATATTTTTGGCATATATCATTGAACGAGCTGCTTCTATTAAAGTCCTGTTTTCCCTTTCCGCTGAACCATTCTGTTGTGGAGTATATGGCATTGTGATCCTATGATTAATACCATACTTGTTTGTAATTTTTGAGGTTTCTTTATTTACAAACTCCTTTCCTCCATCTGTGAGAATTTCTTTCACTATATGTCCAGTAGTCTTTGTTTCCAAGAGAAATTGTTCTAGCTTTTCAATGACTTGTGACTTTTCTTTTAGGAAATACACTGATCGGTATTTTGTAAAATCATCTTTGAAACACACAAAGTATCTCATCCCTCCTTTCGAAACCTCCTGCATAGAGCCACATACATCTACATGAATTAAGCTTCCAGGTTGAGTAGAAGCATATTGTTCTCTTGATCCAAAACTCAGTCTATGTTGTTTGCCATAAATGCATGCCTCGCAAGGTTCATTGTCCATGACTGCATCTATTCCTTGTTCTTTAAGCCATTTTTGAACATGCCTTTTATTTTGATGTCCAAATCTTTCATGCCATAGTTGTAGCATATTGACATTTTGAGTTTTGGCTAAATTGACTTCTGCAGCATTTTCAGGTTTGATACTTGTTATTAACATACCATACAAGCCTCCTGGTAGTCTTTTCCCTTCTACAATAACTTCTCCAGTTGTTGTCTTAAAAAGTTTACAACCTTTTTTATCCATTTTCATTTCAAACCCTTTATCCAATGTGGACTGTAATGACATCACATTACGACTGAAATTGGGAACATACCATACATCAGTTAGGTAGTGAGTTTGCCATTTACCTTTTACACAAGTTTCAATTGTTATAGTTCCACTTCCATAAGCTATCAATTTTTCATTACTTCCAACTTTAATAGTCTGTTGGGTTGGAAAATCCTTATAAGAAGTATAAAAACTTGCATTTCTTGTAATGTGGTTAGTAGCTCCTGAGTCACCAATCCAAATGTCTTCATCTTGTTCATTGAATCTTTCACTGATTAAACTTTCACTTAATTTTGAATTAAGTTTTAATTTAGTTTCATCCTTTTCTTTTTCCTTTAGTTTCTTCTGTTTTGCATACCTACAATCTTTGGCCAAGTGTCCTTTTCTATGACAAAAGTAACATTCTCTTGTTTCTCTTGTTTTCTGAAAATTTTCATTACTTTTGGTAACTTTTCCTTTCATATTTGGCTTATTTTCATATGCATTTGCCATTAGTGCTGTCGAACTTGATGCGCTGCATTCATCTCGCTGTTGAATTCTTATTTCGAGTAACCGAAGCCTTTGTGTGAGATTGTCTACAGAACGTTCTTCTTTAGACACTGATTCTCAAACACTTTTAAAATCAAAATATTCATCAGGCAAGGTGTTTATGATTCTGCACATCAGCATGGATTCTGGCAATTTCAAATTTTCTTGTTTAGTAAGTTCATTTTGCATATCATTCCATAAACTTTCTAATTTTGAAATGTGCTTTGAAATATCATCTGTAAGATCTATTATGTATCTTCTAGTTTAAGAGATTTACGACGCAACGCTAGTTATTTTTACATACTAATCTTTTAATTAAAAACAAAGCATTTATACAATAAATGATGATGATAAATAAATCTCAATGAATATTGATATCATACATAACAACTCCTCCCCATTAGCCAAAGATAACTTAATTTTCAAAAAACGATGGAGGTTTCCTTATTCTTAAGGATCTCCTCAACACAGGCCTTGGGGTTCCTTCTGAAGAATCAGTTTCTTGAACAGCCGGAGGTCTTTCAAAATCAGGTGTCACTTGAGGGGTCGATGATGTAGATGGTAAGGCTTCACTTTCCCCACAACTCCTGACTTGATCTAAATGCCGGTTTACAATTTCTCCGTCATTTGTCTCTACCTTAATAGAAACAGGACCAGTTTTTTCCCGCACTACACCTGGTAGCCATCTGGGGCCATGGTACCCTCGTGCTATAACTGCCTGTCCTTCATTTACCACTCTATGGGGTTTCCAATTTCTTATGAACCTGTCCTCCTGTCGCATCCTTCCCTCCGACACACCTTCAGGATGAAATTTATTTATGAGACTCTTCAGGTTTCTGTTCATCAACAACTGTGCTGGGGATTTCTGCGTCGTGCTGTTTATAGCTATTCTCATGGATAACAACGATCTAGATAACCTAGTCGTCCAATTTCCCGAGCTGTTCTTTCTTAGCAGATTTTTAAGCGTCTGAATAGCTCTTTCCACCTGCCCATTTGACGCTGCATGATAAGGCGCACACAAGATATGCCTTACGCCATTTCTTTTTAAGAAAGTCCTGAAAGGTTCCGATGTGAAGGACGTACCATTATCCGAAACTATCACATCCGCCAACCCGTGGGTCGCGAATATTTCCTTTAGGCAATTGATGGTAGTTTCAGTAGATGTTGTAGATACGATTTTAGCCTCAATCCACTTAGAATAGGCATCTACTACAACCAGAAAAATTTTTCCTTGAAAGGAACCCGCATGATCAATATGTAGTCTCGACCAAGGTCTTGATGGCCAAATCCAAGGATATACGTCAGTTTTTGGCGGATCGTGACTACACGACAAACAAACCGAACAACTGGATATCATCCGCTCAATATCTCCATCCATCTTGGGCCACCAGCACAATCCTCGAGCTAGCGCTTTTGTCCCCACTATGCCAATGTGAGTATCATGTAAAAGATTTAAAATATCCTTTCTTAATCTTTCAGGTATAATCACCCTGCTCCCCCACAATAAATAGTCTTTATGAACTGATATTTCACTAGATTTGGAGACAAAATCCCTAAATTTATCATCAACTTTCCTTTCAGGCCACCCATTCATTGCCCAGAATTTAACCTTAGAAAGGATTGGATCTTTATTAGTTAGTTTTGCCACTTCCGAAGAATTAATTGCAGCATGTTCCGATTCTATAAAGAACACCTCTGAAGGGTTCGGAACTACACTTGGACATTCATTTAAAGGCAGTCTACTTAATGCATCGGCATTACAATTCACTTTTCCCGGTTTATACTCTATACTATAAGTATACGCAGCCAGAGTCAAACACCATCTCAACATGCGCGGTGATAGCACTTGAGGTATCGGCTTTTTGGGGTTGAATATTCCAACTAGGGGTTTATGATCCGTCAAAATTTTAAATTTTCTCCCTAGAAGATACTGTGAAAACTTTTATACACCAAAAATGACTGCTAATGCCTCTTTATCAATTACTGCATATCTTCTCTCTGTTTTATTTAAAGTTCGGGAGGCAAACACAACTGGTCTTTCAACACCATGGTCTATTTGCGACAAAATGGCTCCAACACCATACTCCGACGCATCACAGTTGACCAAGATAGGCAAATCTTCATTAAAATGTGCTAAAACAGACTTAGAGCTAATCAAGTTTTTAACCTCTGCAAAAGATCTTTGATGTTCTTTATTCCATTTCCATGGACTATTACTGTCCAACAGTCTATGGAGAGGTTCAGCTACTGTGGCTTTATTATTCAAAAACCTCTCATAATAATTAAGTCCAAGAAAAGACATCAATTCTCTTTTATTAGATGGTGGTCTGGCATCTTTAATTGCTCTCAACTTTTCTTCGGATGGATGAATTCCTTTATGATCAATAATCATTCCTAGAAATTCAATTTCTGGAACATAAAAATGGCATTTTTCTTTTTTCAGACGAAGTCCAGATTCTCTGAAGCGTAGCAGTACCTTTTCAGTTTTTCTTTTAAGATCATCACAATCTCTTCCTGAAATTAGGACATCATCTAAATACACTGCAACTCCATCAATTCCACTCAGAAGAGTATCCATGAATCTCTGGAATGTTCCCACGGCTGAATTTAAGCCAAAAGGAAGACGCTTAACCTTATATAAACCTCTAGGTGTATTAATAGCGAGAATCTCTGCAGATGTTTCATCCACTTTCAACTGCTGATATGCTTGAGCCATGTCCAACTTAGTAAACACTCTGCCACCTCTCAATCTATCCAAAAGTTGCGGAATTGTGGGCAGTGGGTATTTATCAGGATTACTATACAAATTTACTGTACTTTTATAATCGTGGCATATTCTTATAGTGCCGTCATTCTTTAGGACCGTCACAATTGGTGATGCCCATTTCGTAAATTTAACAGGTTCAACAACCCCTTGCTCTTCCAGTGATTTTAATTTTTTATCTACTAGTTCTCTCAGAGCAAATGGCACGGTTCTGGCCTTTACAAATTTGGGTTCTGCATTCTCAGGAATGTCAATATGGATCAAAGGTCCATTATAGGCATCAATTTCCTGTTTAAATACTTCTTCAAATTCGGAAGAAAAAGGATTTGTTTCGATATGATTCAAAAAATTTATCCTCAGGCGAAACGCTTCAAACCACTGCCTTCCCAGAATGTTAGGACCCAGACCATCAGCCACTAAGATTGATAATTTTTTAAAACCATTTGTTACTTTTGCTTTAACAAAAAGCTTTCCCAAAATCTTGACGTTACTTGACGACCATGTCTTCAATAGCACTTCAGATTTCTCAAGTTGGGTTACTCTCCAATACTTTAAAAATGTTTCTTTGTTTAGTAATGAGTATGCACTTCCTGAATCTATAAGCATTGCTACGTCATGATTATCTAATTTAACCATTATGTAAAAAGGATTACTCAAACTTTCAGTTCCAAGACAGTGTAGGTATGTATCACTATTACTTCTATTCAAGTATCCAAATTTCTTTACTCTAGTCAGGCATGCCTTCTGCAGATGACCAATTTTTTCACACTTGAAGCATTTTGAATTTCTGAATTTGCATACATGAGGCAAATGATTTCCTTTGCATCGTATACAAATAATTTTCTTATTTAATCCTTTCGCAATTCTATTGAATTCAGGTTGCTTCGATTTGAAATAAAATGGTTCACCCTTATTAGCTTTCTTTAATATATTTACATCAGGAGTCGTCTCCATCAAAACACTAGCGTTTGCACTTGCCGACTCATCACATAGTGCTATATCCATGGCTTTTTCAAAGGTCAAGTCTTTTTCAGACAATAGTCTCTTCACAAGTGACTCTTTTTTTAAGCCACACACTAATCTGTCTCTTAAACGATCATCCAGATCAACAAACTCACAGTTCTCACTTAATCTTCTTAATTCTGCTATATAAGTAGCAATCGGTTCATTACCTTGATTATGTTTGTTAAAATGGTATCGCTGGACTATCAAATTGGGCCTAGGGCAAAAATGTCCAGTCAAGATATTAACTATCTCTTCATAATTTACATGAGCTAAATCTTTTGGCGCGGCCAATGACCTTGCCAATGCATAAGTTTCAGGGCCTATTAAAGTGAGAAAAATAGCTTTTTTCTGCGTGATCTTTTCAATTCCATTTGCAAGGAAAAATAAGATCATTCTCTCCACGTACGTTGTCCATTTCTCTGGCTTAGAAGGATCAAAATTCTCAATATTTCCGAAACTAGCCATCTTTAAAAAATTAAAGTTTTAGTTTAAAATTAGTTTAAAAATTAGCTCAAGATTACTTTACCTTAAAATAATTCTTTTTTTCTCGTCGCCAATTTATTATGTATCTTCTAGTTTAAGAGATTTACGACGCAACGCTAGTTATTTTTACATACTAATCTTTTAATTAAAAACAAAGCATTTATACAATAAATGATGATGATAAATAAATCTCAATGAATATTGATATCATACATAACAGGATCCTTCTTAAAATTAAAGAATTGATTATAGAGCATGTCTAATCTTTGACCAGAGCTTTGCTCATAGACACTTAACAATTTGTCCCACATATCTTTAGCACTTGAGCAGGGAATGATTAGTTGACTTACATCAGGCATCACACTTGTTGTAAATAACAATTGGGATATTGCATCTTCACTTTCCCATTTTACATATGCCTCTTTTTCTTCATTTGTTTCTTGTTTTATTGGCTTTCTATATGTTCCATCAACAACGCCTATTACTTTGTTTATTGTTAAAAGCAATTTTATATTTTTCTTATATTCTGGCCAGTTTATTAATCCTTCCAATTTGGGAATATTCATACCCATTTTAATATTATCCATTCCAGCCATTACTAATATAAATTTTAACGTAATAAACAAAATAGAATTCTTTTTAGGCTTACCGTTGCTTCGTTTTATTTATATTTCGCAGTGAATGCGTGGTTGGGTCCATAACCTGTTGTGTTTTAACTTTAAAAGCACACAAAAATATAATAACTTGAATTTGTTTATTCAAGTATCAAAAAACAAAGCTTTACATATAGAACAAATAATAATCAAGAAGAAGAAAGAAACATTTTAGGAAAAGGCAAAAACAAAAACAAAAGTACTGGTCAAAAAGAAACATTTAAAATCACAGATTAATATCTTCAACATGAAGAAGAGTAATGGACAGGCAATCGATCAATGATGTTTTTGATTGCTCTTGGACGTTTTGATTTTCCAACAACAGCCAAAACATTTTTATGTGAAGCGTCTGCATTTGCACAAAGTAAAACAGAGAGTCGATCTTTGGATTGCTCATGACCACTAGCGCTGTTTGCATTTTTGACTTGAGAATTATCGGGTAATGACTTCCAGTAAACTCCTGTTTCGTCAGCATTATAAATTTGGAACTGTTCATACTTTTCGTCAGTCATTAGTTTGTGAAAATCATCTTTAAAGCGATTAGCTGCATCTTCGTCAGCACTCAATGCTTCCCCGACAACTTTTTTATTTTTCAAATTATGTCTGGCTCTGTATCGTGACAACCATCCACCACTAGCTTTAAAAGTGGGATTATTCAATTTTGATGCAAAATGACTGGCAGCTGTTTGGAGTTCAATACCACGAATAGGAACCCCTGATAATCTCTGACTTTCTTACCAGATGTTAACTGCTTTATCAACATTTTCGTATAACGGATTTTTTACTTGAGAAAACCTTTTGACATCTTTTTCGGTAGAATCAACAAACTTTGTAAGTTTAAGCTCAGACCTTTTTATATCATAAACAGTTGTCTTAGAAATTTTATACTTTTGCATTATCGTTGTATAGCTTAATCCTTTTTTAATGTCACTAAGAACATCTAACTTTTCACCAAGCTTAAGAATTCGGTACTTGCCTCGTTTTTGCCGCTCCTCTTTGGATGCCATTTTGTTGAAGAACAAACTTGTAAATGCAAAAAAATAAGAGTTGAATAAAAGAAATTGAAACTTACAATGTCTGAAAATGTTTGATAATTTGAACTTTAGGTGAATCAACTTTGCAATAAAAAATGCGTGAATGGCTTATGACGTAATAATGCTGCCTTCTTATTGGACAATATCCTAAACTAAGCACAAAGGTCAAATGAAACTGTTGATTTATTTAAGCTTTAAAAAAAGGGGATAAACCCCTAATTAGCGATTATAAATAATCGGTAAAAGTAAATTAATTAAACACTTAAATTAAAAATAAATTACTAATAAAAATTAAATTAAATTAAATAAAAGCAAAGCAAAAGTAAAAGTAAATAAAATAAAATAAAATAAAATAATGTTGAAATATCAACAAAATAAAAGCATGTGAAAATTGATTTTTTGTATGTAAAAAAACATTACAATACTTTCCGAATTTGGGAGTTTCCGAATTTCAGAACTTCCGAATTTGAGGAGTTCTACTGTATACAAAAGGAAGGTTACTATAAAAAAAATTTCAATTTAAATTGAAAATGTTATTAATTATCTTTTAAAAATACATTTCTATTCAATTTCTTAATGTTATTTTGACTTATAAAATGTCATTCGCATTAAATGTGTAGCTTTAATTCTTTTAAATGTTAACATTAAACTTTTTAATGTCGTTGTAAAGCTTCAAATTCTGTTGTTTAATCTTAAAATAATCTCTATCAGGCTAAAAGTATAAAATATTATTGCAAAAAAATTTGATAATTAAACATTAAGATTCATTAAGAATGTAAAAAAAAAAAAAAACATTATATTTTGAAGATCAAAAATATCTTTATTGAAATAAAAAAGTTCTTAATGTATTTAGAAAATTCTAATTGAATTTAAAACACCTTCAGTAATTTTTTAAAATTTTCAAATGATTTTTAAAAATGAAAATAAGCAATAATTAAACTATTTTCTCTAAAATTAGTTAGAATCATATCTTTCGAAAACACATTATCCAATTTGGCGACGCTGGATTGTCAAAATGGTGGAGCAGACGGTGTATCTCTTTTAAGCTGTCTGCTAGTGTCTCTTTAGCACATTTGCCTTTAAGTACACACGAAAAAGAAAAAAAAAAACTTTTTATCGATATAAAAATAAATATTTATAATATTTTATAGGAATTTTTGTATGCATAAAATACATGTGAGTTTTCAAACTATTTATTTATAACAAGCGTCAATCTTATAAATGAAACCCATCCCTCTTTTTAAATATTCATAAATGCACATATACTATATATTCTAAATGTGCATATGATTTTCTACCCATAATATATATATTTATAAAGTGAAAAATAAGTTTAAGAAAATTATTAACAATTTCACAAATCAAATATCACGAAATCCGCTCGGAAATTGTTTACATTTTCGCTATTGATTGTTGCGCACTTTTTTAAAAAAAGAAAATGACTATAGCAAAATTGAGATAAAAGAAGAGAATATATTTTGATTTTCAAATTTATTTGAGATGGAATAAAATTTCAACCCTGAACACGCAATTCACATTTAAAAATATTTTGTTTAATGTTTGGAAACGTTTTTATTTAAACATATAACTAACAATTTTGCAAACGTTCCAAAGTTCATGAAGTTCCAAAGTATAAGAGTTTATAAAAATAAAGGTAGCCTTTCCCATCAAAATAGTTGCTAAAACTAAGAGTCATCTATTGATTGTCTACACAAACTTAGTGGACTCAGGTTGGTAACAAAGCCACAACACCAGCTTTGGTAAACTGAGAAGTGTCCACCTGGAAACCTTTTGCCCAAGCTGGTGTTGTGGCTTTGTCACCGACCTGAGTATGTTCATTTATGGAGACGGTCAATAGATAGCCCTTAGTTGTAACATCTATTTTGATGGGAGAGGATACCTATACGTATTCCAATTTCCATCAATATTAGAACTGTTCTGGTAGATTAAACTGATGAAACCTCTGGAATGGTTCAATGCCAGGTCCTTCCAATAATTTCAATCACGGTAAGGACAGTAGGGGATGTTATTTCTTCTTCTTCTTTCTTATCTCCACTCAATCATATTAGGGTATCAAGTTGTGACCCTTGATGGTGTCTGTTTGACAACCATCATGACTGGGTGAAGTAGAATGTGTCTTCCTTTGTCATTAAGACTGGGAGCACTACTCAGTGGCAGGCCGACTTAGCTCCAAAAGAAATGGCCGCCTCTGACATGAGGAACAGATGCCATGTGCAGCTGCTCCTAACATGGAGTACAAATGCTGCTCATCCTGTATCCCTGGATTAGGAGCCCTTACAGGGTACTATCAACCGGGCCAGCTGAACCCAGGTTTTTTAGTGAGCTTGTTACTGCTCCCCCTCCTCCTTTTTCATCCGGGCTTGGGACCGGCAAAAGCGGAGTTATTTCATCTCTAAAAAGATAAAATTGTACTAAATATTTTCAATTAATTTAATATAATGATAAAAATATCACAATTTAAAATTGGTATAGAAAAAAATGAAGAAAATAAAAAATAAGACAACTATAAAAATGAGTAAACAAATTGTACTATTCTATGGTATAATACAATTGCTATCATTTAGAACACTTTAATCAGATGATGGTATATGGAAACACTGTTTGCTTTATCTGTCCTGTTATTATTACTTTTATTTGAAGTTGTTAAGAGAAATGAACTTGTACACATTTCCCATATATAATTTTATAAATTTTAATTTCTTTCTCTCTTTTTTACCCCATCTCTTTTCTGTATCTCTCGGGAGAATCAGTATATAAGACTGAAGGTCTTAATAAAGGTATTGATTGATTGATAAGATACAATTTGGATTGATAAGATACAATTTGGATTGATAAGGTAAAATTTGTATTATAGATTAGAACTACAAGGTAAATGTTTCAGTCTTTTGTCTGATGATGGTAACAATGCTGTTACCAAAAAATCACATACTATTAATTTATTTGGTGTTATTACCTTGTAATATTGTTGATTGATAGTTAAAAAGGATGAATAGAGATGGTGGTGGTGGTGTTGTAGGTGGAAGCTTAGTCCTGCGGCAGTTAATGATCGTCAAACTCTACTGCGGGTCATTCAGGTCCAATTACAAGAGGCTGATAATCAGTGGCCTGATTGGCCTGCTCTTCCTACGGCTGCTTATATTCTTCTGCCATGATCTCTGGGCCATCCTGGATGGCCCAAAGCCATTGCTGCTTGGGGAGTCCAAGAGGTCCGTGTTCTACACCCACAACCTCACTGACAGATGCCCAGTGTGCCTGGACTCCGGGCTCTGCGGCCCCATGGTCAGAGCCAGCCAGGAGAAGCACCAGCTGTATGGGGAGGTGGTTGTGAGAGAGGGACTGCTGGCAGACACTCAGGTGAACATCTTCTTCTTTATTATCT
Organism: Cordylochernes scorpioides; assembly: GCA_030710605.1. Taxonomy (NCBI): domain Eukaryota; kingdom Metazoa; phylum Arthropoda; class Arachnida; order Pseudoscorpiones; family Chernetidae; genus Cordylochernes; species Cordylochernes scorpioides. Next base: position 22,833,619 of record CP092881.1, on the reverse strand, counting down.
CCATATTAAGGTATCAAGCTCGTAAAGCTTGAGACTTTTGATCAGCCCTGGCCAACCTAAATGACGCCACAGGCCACACGGAATCGTAAACAAGTCAAAAAACTTTAACTATATCAAAATTTTAACTTTAAAATGTATTTTAAAAAATACTTAATACTTCCTTGATGCTTAATGTTTTTATTTATTATTTTTCGGCTGCTTTTTTTAAATAAAAATAATAACAATTTATAATAAAAAAATATTTCTCTATTAATTACCATTATTCCTAACTTTTTTCTTCCTTTTTATGGAATCAAATATGTATTTTAAAAATTGTGGGACATATTTTAAATAGAAAAAATATTATGATTATTTGAATATATATTCTGTTTTTGAATATACAGACGAGAAATGAAAGTTACAAAAGAAATATAAAGTTAAATGGCGAGCTGCAAAATTTTTTACGGCGGGCCGCGGGTTGGCCAGGCCTGCTTTTGATGGTGTCTGCCGGGGAAGAGTAGAGCTCATCAATGGATGACTCAATACAGTCAACAATGTGTTCCCAGGTGAACATTGTCAGCACCAGCCCTGAGGTGTGGAGGAGGTTGGAGGAGTCCATCTGTCACAACAGATCTGATACAAGACACCTCTGCTCTCCTCAGCAAGATGCCGAGCTAACCTATGTCGGCATCTCAGACCCCTTTCTACTGGCCAATCACTCTGACTCACTGTACGTCTATTTTGAGTTTTTCCTAACATTAAACAACATCAGTTATAACACAATAAGGCAGAATTTGGATTATAGATTAAAAACACAAGATAATAACATCAAATAAATAAATGGTGTGTGATTTTTTGGTAACAGCATTGTTACCATCATCAGGCAAATGATTTTGATTCAGTACTTTTGTCTGATGATGGTAACAATGCTGTTACAAAAATATCATACACTATTTATTTATTTGGACTTAATACTTTGATTTGTTTGAGTCAAAAGGTGATCCATTAATTAAGATTATATAAAAGGGCGTACCTGGATCTGTAAAGAAAAAAAAAAATTTTTTTCTTAAAATATTTTGAGAGATTGCTCCCTCTTTATCAATTTTATAATCTTAATACTTTGAGTTGTTATAACGCTATTCTCTGGGGGCTAAAAGATAATTTAGGGATATAACCAGGAAAAATTAGCATAAAAATGAAATAGCTTTATAATAAAGTTGCTATTGGATGGAAAATTTGCTGGGAGGAAATTGATCCATAGAAGCATAGGGCACCTCTCCTGTCAAAACAACGGTCAATAGATGGCGTCAGTCTTTGACGTTTATTTTGACGGAAGAATCGCCCTATGCCTCTATGGAAAGTTGCTATTGTTAGTGATTATCATGTTGAGTTCAACTTTTAGTGACTATATGGGCAAATATTTTGATATGTTGGTGATCAATTGCATCTCATTTATTGACCTTCTGGTAGCTTCTTTGACCCCTTCCAGCTCATTGGAAATCTTATGCTCTTTCTTTTTCCTTCAATTTTTGCGGACATAAACATCTTTTCTAATCCATTTTCTCATTATGTCTCCGAAGTAGATCAGTCTTTATTTTCATTTTTGTAATTATAGGGATTTACCAGGATTAATTTCATTTAAAATTAGTCAAATTGGATTTGAATGGTTTATACCGTTGGTTTTCAACCACTACGACCCTGGATTGAATCCTGGATGGACACTTTTTCTAATTAAAAAAATTATCCAACACCACCAGTGAGTTCAAGTAACCTAATGGGGTTCTGGCACACTTGTAAGAGCAAAGGTTTAAACTGCTTTTCACATGTTTCTTACAGTAAAAGCAGTCATCAACTTCTACCTACCATGATTATCATGGCATGTACCATGTGTAATAGGGATAATAAAAAAATATATTGAAATATTTGTCCTTTTATCTGTCCATGGTACTCTAAGTAGCCTTTTCCATGTCCACATTTCAAAAATTCAATTCTTTTTCCTTCTTATTTTCTGAGAGTTCAGCTTTCACATCCATAAGAGACCACAGGGAATACCAATGCCTCTATAATTATTTTCTTAAGAAAAGTGTCTTTATTTTTCATAATTTTGTACAATTTCATCATTACATTCCTGCCTTGTTCTATTCTTCTTTTCACTTCCTCTAAGCAACCTCACAATCCTATCAATCCTGGAGCCTAAGACTATCAAGGGGTATCTCAACTATATATTTAAAAATAATAATATTAAAGTTTTCCTGTGTAAGTAATATCTGTGCTAGCAATAATATTTTATGCTCAAAGAACTCTTCCTTAAAAATATTATCCTAAATAGCTACCTTTTTTTAAATCCAGTCTTCAATAAAATTAGTTTCTGAAGGTTAAATTTCTATTAGAATTGGGGGCCAGTGTATATAACTGGTGTTAGTCACTTTCTCTATTAAATAGAGTAATTTTCAATCAAAATATAAATAGACCCTCTCTATTTTAACTAATATATATACAAATTTTAAAAAATCGGTAATCTCTCATTTTAAAATTATTATCCATAGTACACGTGGTACAGGCCATGATAATCATGGTGGGTAGAAGTTGACGACTGCTTTTACTGTAAGTGCACCACATGTCTACCCATGTGAAAAACAGTTCGAATTTTGCACTTACAAGTGTCCCAGAGCCCCGTTTGGTTACTCGCACTCACCGGTGAGGTTGGAATTTTGCAATAATCGGGGGAAATTGGAGAATTTTTTTTTTATCAGAAAAAAGTGCCCAATGCGGGAATCGAACCCGGGTCGTAGCGGTCGAAAACCAATGGTTTAGACCATCCTTCCACCGACCCCCTGGGTAGAAGTATGAATAAGTGAAAATATTCTTGGTGAAGTACTAGCCTAAAGACTCACTGAAAATAGTATAGTAGAACCTCTCTCTCTAAAGGATAACACTTAATTTCAGAGCCTAATTGTCATTTTGAGATAGGTATATTTTTGCCAGAGAATAACTAATTTTAGGCTTTGAATCCCACTAGTGGGATTGTTCATTAATGGAGGTTCTACTGTATTTTTTATTTTCCCCATATATGTGGTTGACATATAGTGTTACTTTCAGTGAATGACATACAGTGACACTTCATGTAGCATCATGGTCCTATTGGCATCATCTTTGTTCCCATCCATAAGGGGAATGGATGTTGTAGACTGCTTGCCTGCCCCACTGAGAGGAAGAAGACAAAGCTGCAGAGAGAGTTTGACCGTGACCATGACAACATCCTGACACCGAGGGAGAGAGTGTACCTATCATCTGGGCTACTGGCCCTACCGTGGTACGTCACCCTGAAGGTGAGTTGTTGCACTCCCTGCACCCTTCAACTCCCTCACCACCTGCAACAGCTATTTCCTCTTCCCTTCCTGCCAGACTTGATGGGGGCCTGTAGCCATTGGGTCTTCCTAGCTCCTTCTGGACTTCCCCTCGACCTGTTCCACAGTGCCCCTGCCTCCGTCAGGATCCAGTTGGCTCTCAATATGATTGTGGCCTTCCAGAACTTAGAGGTGAGTCGCTATCCATCTTTACTCCACTCTTGGAACATACCAGGGTTATATTTGTACCAGACATTGGTCTCATTTTATAATTACAATCTATAACTCTCTTCTTCTTCTTTCTTATCTCCACTCAATCATATTAGGATATCAAGTTGTGACCCTTGATAGTTCTGCTTGACAACCATCATGACTGGGTGAAGTAGAATGCATCTGCCTTTGTCATTAGACTGGGAGCACTACTCAGTGGCAGGCTGACTTAGCTCCAATGATTTGTAGATGTGTCTGCCTATATTGATCATTTGTAGCTTTTTATAAGTCTAGCACCATCATATGCTAGTTCACCACTCTGTTGATGGCTGTTGGTCCGGGACCGTTTATTAGATTTTCTCAGCTAATTACCCTATCTGATTTGTCTGAATTGTCTTTTATTTATAATTTTAAAAATTAACCAGTGTTAACGTTACTTATTAATGTGACATTGTGCACATCCTTACTATATGGGCAGCTATGAGAGGGTCATTGAGAGAACCATGGTGTGATGTTTTCAGGAAGATTCCAATGGATGGTCCTTCTTCTTCACCAGACTGAGGAGCTCAGACATCAGGGTCCATCCCAGCTCTCTGAAGACTGCCTTCCTCAATGTGCAGGACCTCATGGTGATAGATAGACAGGCGGTTGATGCAGGTGGGTGTCTATGGTGGAATGTCACCCTGACTGACTGACTGATGGTGGTACAGAGAGAGTGGCTCAGCTGAGAGGAGAGGAGCTCTGCAATGAGATCTGCTTCCAGAAGTTCACCACAGATGTGCTGTATGGGCCTGGCCAGGGCTGCTCCCTGCTGCCCTACCACTCCCAGCTCATGTTTGCCCTGCTCTGCAAGGAGATACTCTCTCCTCTGCCAGAGCACCACTCCCCCGGCTTTTTCAACTATGACGGCCACCAGCTGCCTCTGGCCTCCCCTCATTTCCCAGGTCAGTCCCCAGCCATGCTATCCTTCAGATATGTACACTACACAACCATCCTGTATAGTCTCTAGTGCCATCTTCGATAGGTCTATAATATAATAATTAAATTTTTTGAAAATGTGGTGTGGAGGAAAAGCACACTGCAGCATTACATTTCTGCTCTCTTAAGGGTTATATGTTGTTAGGATCACATCTTAAGTCTTATTCTTTCATTACCTTAACTGGTTTTAATTGGCGAAATGGCTGATATAACATAAGTGTTGAAGAAATACTTCAAAAATATTCATTTCCTTTTTAAATCATCACTGAAACTGTGGTTAAAATCAAGTTGAAACAATTAAGATTTAAAAAAAAAAACCTTGGGAATTATGATGTTATAACCAAGTTGCTGTTATAAAAGAGGCTGGTATAAAAAGGTTCTACTGTGTATGCTTTGTTGAAATGGATTAAAATTGTTGATATATGTATAAGACATAATGATAAAAGAAACATAGATAGAAATATTTTGCTGGTAAAATATTGATCTATAAAATTAAAGGTCATAATCCCTTCAAAATAGGTGCTAAAATAATGGAAAATTTACTGTAGATTTAATTTAATCCCTTGTTGACCTCATGAAATCAAAACCCTGCCCTAGACTGAGGGGGGCCATTAGCTGGAAACCATGGTGGGTGCTTCTCAATTTGCCAAACCAGAGTCCACTAGTTTGTAGAGACAGTCATTAGTTTTAGAACCTTCTCTTTGTGTATATACTCTTATCTTATGAGAACTTTGTTAAGTTTTTAGAACTATTTGTACAATAATTTACAAAACACTACTAACCCATCGTGTAAATATTTAATCATATATATGTAAATAATACTAGCACAGCACAATAGTCCTTTGGACTTCGTGCTTTTGTAACAATAAATAAATAAATAAAAAAAATTAGAACCTATTTTGACAGGAGAAGTGACTTTTATTTTATATTGCAGACAGTTTTTTTTAATGAAAACTGCATGTGTATAATAAAGTGTCATCAACAGCTGTGTTTAAATCTTGACAGGAGCTCAGATAAATGTGACCTACCCATTGTTAAAACTGTCTGTTGTGCTGGGCACAGGGCTGCTGGGAGGACTGCCCCCAGGTCCCCCAGGGGACGGGATAGAAGAGCTGCTGAGGGAGTGTGTGCTGGAGACCCTGCCTGGGGGCCGCAGGAATGCCATCGCCCTGCTCAAACAGATCCTAGAGGACTTCTTGTGACTCCCCTGGCCTGGGATTCTGTAGTTAGAACTGACACTGAGTTGTGAAGAAAACCTTGGTGATCAAGGAGTATAAGATTGATGCAAGAGATGTACTGCCAATCTTTTTATATTATTTTCCACAATGTGGTAATCTTCATGGAAGTTATTTTCCATATGGAAATCCACAAATCTCTATATTGAACCATGGGACTGACCCTATTCTGCTTCAACTTAAAAGGCATATTTGCATATCCCCCTGTAGTACGCTGTAATGAGAGATCATGAAGAACTCAGTGCATGCTCACATATTGTTTAGTTAATTTGTACTTCCCTGTCAAATATTTGTCTTGCACCATACTGGGGTGTGAAAGAAGGTATAATTTATAAGGAATTTGTAAAAATGATCCTTGTAAGTTTCTAACCTATATTGCATATGGTTATTATCAATAATTAGACTGATTGTCTTTATCAAGTCAAAGTTTTCTGTCAAAATAAATACTATGCACCATCTATTGATTGTCTCTGCAGATTCTGGCTAGTGACAAAGTCACAAACAAGAGCCATAGTACAAACCACGGTTTTTAAGATGAACTTCTATATTTGACAAAGCTGATGTGGCTTTCTCACTGACCTGAGTTTACTAAACAAGCCAGAATAACTGTACAAGACACATATATAATGGCTTGTTTATGTAGTATGTAAAAAGGGGGTGTTCTAAATAGAGATCTACTGCTATAAAGAAAAATTTGATTTTATACTAAATGCATAGGAACAAGGAAAGAGAAATCAATTTTCTATTTAAAATCAACTGGATTAAGAATAAATTGCATTTAAGACCAAGTGCACACTTCTGGTATAACCAATTGCTAGTAAAACCAAATTGAATTTACCGCTGGAAATTTCTGGTCCCTGAGCTAGTCATAAATTGAGATTCAAAAATGTATATATTTTTAACTTCACCATTACCATTATAAAAATACAATTACATATCCTGCAGGCTATCATATTCAAGCTTATCTAAATACAGAGAGCTTACCCTTTGGTTCAATTCCTACTATAATTCAACTATTTTTTTACAACCTACCTATCTACTTTAATTCAGCCTGCTATAATTCAACACCCACTTTAATTCAACAGGAAACTTCTTTATCCTTTGGGGTGTTTAATTAAAGAGGCCCAGAGGGGCTCAATGACATAAACCAATTTGATATTTCTATTAACAATATCTTCTAAAAAAGAATAGGGCTAATCTCCTGTAAAATTAAACATCAAAACTAGATGTCATCTATTGACCATCGCCGCAAACTAGCGGCCTTGGTTCAGTGACAAAGCCACAACACCAACTTTGGTAAACTGAAAACTGGTGTTGTGGCTTTGTCACCGACCCGAGGCTGCTAGTTTGTGGCAAAGGTCAATAGATGGTGTCTAGTTTTGACGTTTAATTTGATGGGAGAGGAGCCCTATGCTTTTTTAGAACAATTTTCCTCCCGGAAAATTTCCCAACAATATCTTCCTTACATTTGTAAAGGACCATTACAAAGTATTGGAGTGTCTATATATATAGCTGATATATTATACCCATCTCTCTTTCCAATATTCACCGATAGGAATGGACATCTCTACATCACACTCCACCATTTATATCACCTACTCCAATACACTAATAACAAACCTTATTGTCCCATTTATCAGCAGCCTCAATTAATGGGAGTCTTCTTTTTTTTTTACAATGTGAATTTTATATTACTGAGAGAGTATCTTCAAATCTACAAGGTTGTTCCAAAAGTTCGTAAAAACACTTGCAAAAAATTGAAATACCAATATTATCCACTGTTATGTATAATGTCTTTATATTATGTATAAAGTAATTGTATTATGCTATAATAACAAGACTCAGAACAAAACACTATAAAGGAATAACAATACATCCAGATGGCACAAGAACCTATAGGACATGCAACAACTGTCCTGGTGTGGAATTAACACCTACCCACATATTCTCATACCCAGCAATGACTGCAGCCTTGCAGAAAATTGACATAGACTCAGAGCAGCAGCTTTACACACCCAAGATAGAGGACATTGCGATTGCTATGATAGAGATGCACGGGGACATCTGAGGCTCTTCATTGGACACAACAACAATTGTATTATGTATTCGCCATAATAATATTATTCACCAAGTAATAAGAAAAACACAAACTTTTGGGACAACCAATCATTAAGAGAGACTGCTGTTGATTGGGGCTGTATTATTCCAATCCATGACTAATGTTGTATTTGATCAGTTCTATCCTTCCTTGCCATAACGGTGCTATATCCCCCTTCCTTCCACTCCATATACCCTCTCTCTTTCTACATATATATTTAATGAATATCGCTCAACTCTGTGTGGAAGAATATAAATTGCTACAATATTTATAATTATTTATTAAAAGCTATTTTCAAAATTTTAACCCTGTCTTTCCTTTGACACTATAATAACACCCTGTGTATTTTACTCAACATTAAATAAAAATTGTGGTTTTTTTTTTTGCTTATCCCTAGTACACGTGGTACAGGCCATGATAATCATGGTGGGTAGAAGTAGGCGACTGCTTTTACTGTAAGTGCACCACATGTCTACGCATATGAAAAACAGTTTGACTTTTACACTTACAAATGTGCCAGAGCCCCGTTTGGTTACTTGCACTCACTGGTGGGGTTGGACTTTTGCGAGAATCGGGGGCCAATGGAGCATTTTTTTTAAATCAGAAAATGTGCCCAATGCGGGAATCGAACCCGGGTCGTAGCGGTCGAAAACCAACAGTTTAGACCATCCTTACACTGACCCCCGTAACATCATTGTTATAACCTTCAGTCACACACAATTTATCAATTTGGGCTTGCTTGTTGTGATTAGAGAGTTAAATAAGGACTATCTTAAAAAATATGTATTTTTAACAAATGCAATAAATATTTAGTAATTTTCATTCTAAATGTTACTTTGGTTTCTCTACTGGAAACAACATTTCTTATTCTACAGTACTTTGTGGCCATAATGTATCTGTGCTCCATGTAAACTTCCCATATTATATCATACATGTAGGAATCTCCACTACTCTTGCTTCCATCTTACAGTAAGAATCTATATTATTTTATCTGATATCAAATGCACAAATCTCCAGATCTTAATGCATGTAATATAATGGTATATACAGTTAAACCTGTCTATAGCGTCCCCTCTTGGGACTCACACAAATAGGGTGATATAGACAGGTCACTTTTAATGTAAAATGTTTAAATTTTAATGTTTAAAATCGGGCGCTATAGAGAGGAAGGCGCTACCTGTCTATAGCATCCCCTCTTGGGACTCACCAAAATAGGGTGCTATAGACAGGTCACTTTTAATGTAAAATGTTTAAATTTTAATGTTTAAAATCGGGCGCTATAGAGAGGAAGGTGCTATTTAGAGGGGGCTCTATAGACAGGTTTAACTGTAGTCACCTGAGAGGCATGATACACTATTTTCCCAATTTAATTGTTGTGCTGAGTCAAGATATAGAGGAATAGGTTGTAAAATACAGTTTTATTTATAAGATTGGATGGAGAGATGGTAGTTTGTGAGGTATCACCTCTGAAATGGGTCAATGTATGGGGAAGTGGCAATACAATTCTACACAGAGTGGATGGTCATCTGAGAGGCACAGCCTCCACGAGGGGAGAAGCCCCCTCCAGAAGCTGACTGGGCAGAGAGGAGACAACAATCTACACAACAACAGAAGTGAGAGTAGGAGGTCATACAGGGACTGCTGACTGACCTTGGGACTAGACCTGGAGCTTGTGGACTGGTACGCCACCATCAGCATCTGGGCTGAGTGGCCCCACGCCACCTCACCTGGATGCCACATTCTTACTTTAGATTATAACACTACAGATGAGAGATACAACAACAGCTTTATTAGGACATTTCCGTCCTGTAAGGACTCACCATACATCATTTTCACGGAGAAAAGGAAAAAAAAACATAGATGAGAGATACACAATTATGTTGTTGTTCCTTATCCCCTTGTGTAAAGATTACATGAATTCCATGAGTCCATGCTACTTGAACTGGGGTGTAAGGGTGCAGCTTTTGTTGATCATGGCACCATGATCCAGTCACACTTTGGTGAAAGTTTGAATTTGCCTGTAATTTGAGGCTGTTCCTAACATGGAAACAGATGCCATAAACAATTATTATACAGGCTATATACTACAAACTGAGAACCTTTGGGAGAGGCTGCTGCTTATCATCAATCAGCTCAAGAAGCATGAACTAATGGAATTTGTGTCATCTTTACACAGGGGGATAAGAAACAACATTACCAACTGGATTTCAAACCAAATTACAATTAAGGTTATTGAGTCTCAGATAGGATTCTAGTATCTGGACTAATCACAAATATGATTAAATCTGTCATATTTTAAGACCAGAAATTACTAGCCTCTTTCTTTGATTGGGAATCTCAACAGTAAGTGTATCTTTAATTCTTTGTAAAGATGGATGTTGTCATATTGAATAGCCAAATTATACCTCAGACAGGAGAAGGCTTTGATGAAGATAAAGATTTTCTTCTGGATATGGTAGCATTTAACTACTGAATCTATTTTAAATACAATTACAGATTATAGTTTAAAATTCAGCGGGCATCAAATACAAATGAGTATTCTCTACATTTCAGTAAGAGCATTGTTACCAACAGGGGAGCAGAACAAGTACTCTATAGTATGATGATGGTATTAAAGCTGTTACCACAAAATATCACCTAGATATTATAAGAATTGGACTTTTTGTTCTTGGAGAAATAAAAGATGGGGAAAAAGCTGTTAGAAGGGTCAGAATGGGTGTGTTCCCGTCAACAACTCACTGATGCCTTGACTAGGGTCATGCCAGAGTGCGATGAGTCCACAGAGCTTGTTGGGACAAGACCGGGTCAATGATGATTCTGTACACATCCTTTTTTTTTACCCCATTGAACTCTGGCTAGTTGTATAGAGAAGAGAGATAGTGCTTCTCTTCAGTGTGGTCACCTTTGTTCAACTTATGAAATCTCTACTGCCAATTTAAAGGGTAGATTGACCGGGTATCAGATTTAACAGGGTCATCAAAAGTCCAAAAATAGAAACCCTCATTTCAGATTTACAATGGACTTTGCTATATACTGTCGTTGCTGAATCCTCCTTTACTTTGGTAAATCAGGCTTCAATATAGTTGTTTTTTCTCTCCCTAACAGAAGTCAACTTCAAAAATCCCTTCTTCAATGGGACTCAGCTTTGAGGTCTTAATAGCAAGGCATTTTTTTTTTAAATGGGAAAAAGTGGGATTGATGAGTTTGATGCTGAAGAGAGTAAAAACTAATAAACATTTTACAGTAGATCTATACATGGCAGACAGAAAAACATAAAATTTATCATTTTCAAAAATGTCTCTTCACATAAAAAAGTGGCTTCAAATATTCATAAATTTATTGATACATTATATCTCTTTTTTTCAGTTTTTATATATTTTATTTGATCTCTTTCTAACACCAATTTTGGAAAACTCTTACTACTCAACTCAACTACTGAAACACTGGCCATGTATTGTATTCCAGAGAATGCTTCTGAGATAATGAACCCATTTCTAAAGAGCCCACCCTATACAGTACAACAGATTCGGGGAGTGTCAATCAAATCAGGTATTGTGTACATTAATAGGAAGAGATCTTTGTGAATTAGGAAGAGAGAGAAGTCATTGGTTACCAAGGAACTTGGAGCTAAGGACCTGACTGAGGCCTAACATGCCTTCCCCAGCCAGGATCTGTTGGGCTGCTTCTTTGGCCAGCAGGGTCTTGCTCAGACATTCCCCACAGCCTGCACACACAACTCCCAATTGGATAACCTCCATGAGAGGTTACTCTCACTAGAGGACACCTCTCTACAAAGGACAGTTATTATCCCCAAAATAACATTTTTACAAATTGACAACTCTCTGGTAAGAGGATACCTCTCTACAAAAGAAAGTTTTCATCTCCAAATGAATCATTTTTACAAATTGACAACTCTCTGGTAAGAGGATACCTCTCTACAAAAGAAAGTTTTAATCTCCAAATGAATCATTTTTACAAATTGACAACTCTCTGGTAAGAGGATATCTCTTTACAAAGGACAGTTTTAATCTCCAAATTAACCATTTTTACCAATTGGCAACTCTCTGGTAAGAGGATACCTCTCTACAAAGGACAGTTTTCATCTCCAAATGAACCATTTTTACAAATTGACAACTCTCTGGTAAGAGGATACCTCTCTACAAAGGACAGTATTCATCTCCAAATGAACCATTTTTACCAATTGGCAACTCACTGGTAAGCGGACACCTCTCCCTAAAACACTTTTTGCTCTGCAACTAGGTGTTTTCCTTTACAGATAGGTTCTACTGCACAACAGGGGAAGGTATCAAAGACAATTCTAAAAGAATATGTTTAAAAGGATGTACCAGGCGTTCAAGAAGTATCCTAGAGATCAAATGGACAGAGATAGGGTGATAAAGAAGTGTATGTGGTTAATGAAGAATGATATAAACTGCTGATCTTTAACAGACACGCAACACAATCAAATTTTCATCGGGCATTTTTTTCTAAAGGAAAAGTTGCTTCAATAGCTTTGATTCTTGAAAAGTCTAACCCCACCAGTGAGTGCAAGTAATCAAATGGGGCTCTGGAAACTTATAAATGCAAAAGTCGAGCTGCTTTCTAAATATGTAGACATGTGATGTACTTACAGTAAAAGCAGTCACTAACTACCAACATGAGTTAAGAATGAAAAAGGGGGGGTCGGTGGAAGGCTGGTTAAACCGTTTGGTTTTCGACCACTACGACCCGGGTTCGATTCCCGCATTGGACACTTTTTTCTGTTTAAAAAAAAAAATGCTCCAATGGCCCCCCGATGCTTGCAAAAGTCCAACCCCACCAGCGAGTGCAAGTAACCAAACGGGGCTCTGGCACATTTGTGAGTGCAAAGTCGAACTGCTTTCACATGTGTAGACATGTGGTGCGCTTACAGTAAAAAACAGTTGCTAACTACCTACCATGATTATCATGGCCTGTACCACGTGTACTAGGGATAAGCAAAAAATAATAATAATAAAAAATGAGTTAAGAATGAAAAAGACAAAGAAGTTTGGAGAAGACTTAACTGGGAATCTAGCTTTTTAAATAAAATATACAAAATTAAATGGAAGTTAACAGGATAGGTGCCATGAGGAACTAGGATGGGAATTTTAATGAGGAAATTGATTTAAAAAAAGAAAGGCACTCACTCTCTACCTCTATTTTGTCCATAGAATTGGCCTAGCCACTTTACCAGCTAAATATCTCTTTGGAACACTCAGATTCCCTTTTGAACTTCATGAATTCAAACCTCACCCTGACAACCATGTCTTTAAGTGAGTATGATAAATTGGCCAAAGCTGATGTTATGACTTTATCACCAACCTGAGACTGTTGGGTTACACTGGATTGGTCAATATATTAGGCATATCTAACTTTGAGGATGAGGTATGGAAAGGTGAAACATGAAGAGTAATGGAGAACGGAAAAATAAAAAGTGTCCAGGGGCGGGAATCGAACCCACACCCTTCTGCTTACCGGGCAGGTGCCTTGTCCACTCGGCTACCCTGGACGTATTTTTCCGTTCATAACTTATATTTAAAGTAACACTTTATTTTTATTTTTCCGTTCGCCATTACTCTTCATGTTTCACCTTTCCATACCTCATCCTCAAAGTTAGAAATGTCGCTGTTTCTCTTTGAAAATAAATTTCGATTTTTAAAAGAAACATTCGCGGTATAATTTTAATTTTCGTTTTACAATCATCAGCCGCGTTATATTGTATTTTAAATGTTACTTTAAATATAAGTTATGAACGGAAAAATACGTCCAGGGTAGCCGAGTGGACAAGGCACCTGCCCGGTAAGCAGAAGGGTGTGGGTTCGATTCCCGCCCCTGGACACTTTTTATTTTTCCGTTCTCCATTACTCTTCATGTTTCACCTTTCCATACCTCATCCTCAAAGTTAGAAATGTCGCTGTTTCTCTTTGAAAATAAATTTTGATTTTTAAAAGAAACATTCGCGGTATAATTTTAATTTTCGTTTTACAATCATCAGCCGCGTTATATTGTATTTTAAATGTTACTTTAAATATAAGTTATGAACGGAAAAATACGTCCAGGGTAGCCGAGTGGACAAGGCACCTGCCCGGTAAGCAGAAGGGTGTGGGTTCGATTCCCGCCCCTGGACACTTTTTATTTTTCCGTTCTCCATTACTCTTCATGTTTCACCTTTCCATACCTCATCCTCAAAGTTAGAAATGTCGCGGTTTCTCTTTGAAAATAAATTTCGATTTTTAAAAGAAACATTTGCGGTATAATTTTAATTTTCGTTTTACAATCATCAGCCGCGTTATATTGTATTTTAAATGTTACTTTAAATATAAGTTATGAACGGAAAAATACGTCCAGGGTAGCCGAGTGGACAAGGCACCTGCCCGGTAAGCAGAAGGGTGTGGGTTCGATTCCCGCCCCTGGACACTTTTTATTTTTCCATTCTCCATTACTCTTCATGTTTCACCTTTCCATACCTCATCCTCAAAGTTAGAAATGTCGCTGTTTCTCTTTGAAAATAAATTTCGATTTTTAAAAGAAACATTCGCGGTATAATTTTAATTTTCGTTTTACAATCATCAGCCGCGTTATATTGTATATTAGGCATAGTTTTTGTGCTTATTTTGACAGGAGAGCTTTCCTTTTTTTAATAAGATAGAATTCTCCTTATTAATACAGTTAAACCTGTCTATAGCGCCCCCTCTAAATAGCACCTTTCTCTCTATAGCGCCAGATTTTAAATATGTAGTACGATACGATTTACATTAAAATTGACCTGTCTATAGCACCCTATTTTGGTGAGTTCCAAGAGGGGGCACTAAGAACAGGTTTAACTGTAGTTCCATACAAATTCTCAATAAAATACATTCATACTTCTAGAATAAAGAATCCTGATGTCTAAGTAGTGTAATTGTGTAAGCTATTATGCAAATGAAAAAGATAGTTGCATCTAGGCTAAGGACTCACCAGTTGTGGAGACAGCAGCCATAGAGGATCCGGACTCTGAGGTCTGGGCCCAGCAGCCGGCCCCAGCTACTGCAGCCTGGCCAATCCTGCCGCTGGACTTGAGCACAATACCTCCACTGGACACTCCAGCTGCCAGGCGGCCTTGGGAGTCCAGGCAGATGGCTCCGATGGTGTCTGAAGGTGGCTAACACACACATACTGTGATCCTCTCATTGGTCAGCCAGCTGTCTGCATCAGGTAAAACAGTTCTCTCATTGGTCAGCCAGCTGTCTGCATCAGGTAAAACAGTTCTATCATTGGTCAGTCAGCTCTCTGCATCAGGTAAAACAGTTCTCTCATTGGTCAGCCAGCTCTCTGCATCAGGTAAAACAGTTCTCTCATTGGTCAGCCAGCTGTCTGCATCAGGTAAAACAGTTCTCTCATTGGTCAGCCAGTTCCATACAAATCTTTAGCAGGTAAAACAGTGATGAAAACTGTCCTTTGTAGAGAAATTTCCTCTAGCAAGACTGTCTTTTCATGGAAGTTTTACTGTGTTCACTAATGCAGATTTCTTTTATGGTCCCCTGAAGTCTGATTTAAAGGATAAGAATTAGAATTAAAGGAAAAAATATATAAAGATAAAGAACAATGTCACAAAAGGCCATATACTAACCTTCTCTGTATTGTTACAATTTTAGTATGTAGATTTACTGAATATACACTCATGGAAAAAACTTAACCTTTTAGCATGTATATCGAGATTCAGACAATAACTCTGAAAGATATTACAGTGACCTTTATTGAAGACACACAAGATAACCAAGTGTGAACAAAATTGCCTCCGTTTCCTTAAAATAAAAATGACTTTTTACTTCCTCTTAAGTTTTTTTTTGCTTATTCCTAATACATGTGGTATAGGCCATGATAATCATGGTGGGTAGAAGTAGGCAACTGCTTTTACTCTAAGTGCACCACATGTCTACACATGTGTAAAGCAGTTCGACTTTGCACTTACAAATGTGCCAGAGTCCCATTTGGTTACTTTCACTCGCTGGTGGGGTTGGACATTTGCAAGAATCAGGGGCCATTGGAGCATTTTTTATACTTCTATAAGTTTTGTCCATGAGTGTATACATGTAGAAAGAATATTTGACATTTGAGAGTATAACAAATTTCCTTTTCTCTCTTAATAAGTGAAGTGCTAGTAGTCTTAATAAAGTGAAGGGTGTGAAGGGCTAAAGAGAAGAAAAGAAAGAAGGAAAGTTGCCAAGATACCTCTTTGTTGAAGTCCAGAGTTTGTAGCATCTCTGTGAACTTCAGGTACCTGTTGTGGGCTTGGGCTGAAAACACATAATTACATCTTTACACCCCAAGAATTATGAACCAATCTTCCCCATCACCTTCCTATCATCAAAATTTCATACAGTGGAGGTTCCCATGAGAGCCAACCTAAAACATAGTTTAAAGCTGGTCGCTCCTGGAGGTAGTCTTTTATAATTCACTGTCATAACAGGAGGTCAAGGGGGTTGGTGGATGGGTAGTCTAAACCGTTGGTTTCCGACCCGCACAACCCGGGATCGAATTCCAAATTGACTACTTTTTTCTTATAAAAAAAAAATGCTCCAATGGCCCCCGATTCTTGCAAAAGTCCAATTCCACCAGTGAGTGCAAGTAACTTAACGGGGGCTCTGGCACACTTGTAAGTACAAAAATCAAACTGCTTTTCATATGTGTAGACATGTGATGCACTTACAGTAAAAGCAGTGTCACTAACTACTCACCATGATTATCATGGCCTGTACAACATGTACTTGGGATAAATAAAATAAAAACAGGAGGCCAAGTTATGATGTCTCTTTCACACTGAGCTGATTCTCTAATTGGAGACGAGTTTTAGCCATGTTTTAGGTGGTCTCTTACAGTAGACTCTAATATGCTAAAAACTGGTGAATAAACTAAAAACTACTTTATCAATTGTTTGTTTTTAGAAATGTAAACTATATTTTGACATGTATGATCCTTCTTAAATAAAATAATTTTCTACTGGCCTTACTGCAATGATAAAAATAATGAAGGGCCTGACTCATCAGTAGTGAATCCTCCTAGCCAGTTTAATCGACCATACTGCTCTATTATTGTATTTTTCTCTTTTTTTGTTGTTGTTTTTTCACACTTCTCTATATTAAACTGTTTACATTTATACAAGTTAACTGCACCATTTGTTGCAAATCATCAAAATAAACTGAGAAAAAAATTGTTACCACTAATTTTCAAAAAATATTTTTATTCACTCTTCCTTTGAAATTTGAAAGATCCATGCTCATTTCTATATTAAACTATATTATGATAGTTTTTTAAAAGAGTAAACAAGAACCAGTAGTAGAGTAAACTCTTCCTTTGAAATTTGATAGATCCATGCTCATTTCTATATTAAACTATATTATGATAGTGTTTTAAAAGAGTAAACAAGAAAATAACTTATGTTCAGGATTTCAGAACTAATATTTCTACCAACCACAGACTAATTCTTGCTACAGAGGGTAACCAAAATGAGAGAAAGAGAGCCCTCCCATAGAGCTCTGACTTATTCAAATCCAATTTTATCAAAAATGTATAAACTCCAACAGCAATGCACTTAATTTATAAAAGGTTATCTTTCGAGTTATACACTCTTCGTCAGACAAATTTCATAAATTAAAAAAAATCTATATACACTTATAGAGACAAAACTTAAGTTGTATCTTTTAGCATGTATGTAGGGATTCTGACAATAACTCTGAAATATATTTGATATACAGTGACCTTTATTGAAGATATGTAAGATAACAAAGTGTGAACAAAATTGCCTCTGTCTCTTTAAAAAAATAAATGACTGGTGACATCAAAGACTTTCCACCACCATAAGTTTTGTTCATGAGTGTATCTCATCAGTCCTGCCATCTCTGATATGGAGATTGGCCATGAATGGACCATCATTCCACACTCTGACACCAGTCAAAGCAACTTTCTACAATGGGACAAATACTCTCTGTGCCCTTGGAACCAATACAGCTGAACCTCACCACAACAACATCGCTGGGAAACGAGCTTTTATGTTGTTATAGCCATGTTGTTGTTAAATAACCGTAGTTGAAACAAAGGAAACTTAAAACTTGGTGTCTTAGAATTATGATGTTATAACCGTGTTGCTGCTATATTGAGGTTTCATTGTGAAGTAATAGAATAACCTATTTCAACACCAACTTTAATTCAAACAAAAATTCTAATCCCTTGAGGTGTTGTATTAAAGAAATTAGATTGTATATTTACCATCATGGACAAATCTTAAGGAAGTGGAAAGTCTTTGATATCGCCAGTCATTTATTTTTTTAATGAGACAGAAGCAATTTTGTTCATACTTAATTATCTTGTGCGTCTTCAATAAAGGTCACTGTGTATCAAATAACTTTCAGAGTTATTGTCTGAATCCTGATATACATACTAAGAGGTACACCTTCCTTAAATTTTGTCCATGAGTGTATTTACATATATGATTTTAATCTCTTTGCCCTCCAAATTATATACAGTAGAACCTCCATAAGAGAATACCCATGCTAGAGGACACCTTTCTATAAAGGGCAGTTTTCATTTACAAAATTACAATTTTTTACAATTTAGCAACTCTCCGGTAAGAGGACACCTCTCTCTAAAGGACACTTTGGCTTTGCAATTAGGTGTCCTTTACAGGGAGGTTCTACTGATTATATTTTCCTTTAATGCCAGTCACTAGAGTAGAGTGGAACATTGTAGACTTCAAGTCAGGCAGAGAGAGAGAAGAGTTCACCTGAGATGAGGGAGTCAAGCGGCACCTCACTGAATCCATGTTCCACAGCCCACTGTCTAGCCCCAGGCCCTGCCAGAAAACTGAGTCATGGTTAAGACATGGTCGTGCAGCCATGGTTCTACTTACCATGGGGGAACTAAGTTGCCTGGAAGAAGGCCTTGGTTCTGGTGGTCAACCAGTGCTTTGGCTAGTTTGATGGGGTTTTGGATACCTGGAACAACATTGATGTCTTGTAGTTTTGCTGTGATATGTTAGTTAATAAGGTTCCAGACTATTTATAACAACCTCTCACTTGGGGATCAAGATTTTATGTGGAGGGACCTTAGAATTATGATGTTATAACCAAGTTGCTATTATAACGAGGTTCTTCACTACAAGGTAATAAGACCAAATCCAAATAAATTAATAGTGAGTTTCAAAAACAGCATTTTTACCATAATCAGGCAAAAGACTAAATTCCTTAAACTGTTGGGGCAGTTTAAATGAGGTTTTATACTAAATGTTACTGGACTGGTATTATCTACTTAGTTCCAAAAGAGATTCGTCCATCCATATCTTGATGTTATCAATCCAATTCATTCTTGACCTTCCTAAATCTACTGTATCAAATAATTGTCTACCTCACAAACCAAGAGATGTCTTTGAGACAAACTTCGCTTAAAAGATTTCCACCTTTGAAAATGGCGACAGTGAGGAGGTCGCTGAAATATCAGACAATAGAACGTTTTGAGGGCTGATGAGCTCGCATTTTAAATTGAATTGGAAACGTAAATCTCCCCCTTCCATACTTAACCCTTAGTTTAATTCTGCCCGTAGAAGAGCGAGAACTCAAAAGCTTGTGGTTTTGTTAGTAAAAACAAATTTATTGCTAAAGGTTTGTTTCAATCTCATTTGTATATGTACACTCATGGACAAAACTTAAGGAAGTTGTACCTTTTAGCATGTATATCGGGATTCATAACTCTGAAATATATTTGATACACAGTGACCTTTATTGAAGTCACATAAGATAACTAAGTAAACAAAATTGTTTCTGTTTCCTTAAAAAAATAGATGATTGTTTACATCAAAGACTTCTTCAAGTTTTGTCCATGAGTGTATATTATTATCAGAATGCCTAGCATACTCTTACCCAACTCGGTATTCTGAGGATGGTAACATGGTTACAGAAACTGTTGTCTTTGTTACCCATATTGAATACAATATTAGGGGGTCGGTGGAAGGATGGTCTAAACCGTTGGTTTTCGACCGCTATGACTCGAGTTTGATTCCCGCATTGGGCACTTTTTTCTGATAAAAAAAAAATGCTCCAATGACCCCCGATTCTTGCAAAAGACCAACCCTACCAGCGAGTGCAAGTAACCAAAACGGGGCTCTGGCACATTTGTAAGTTCAAAGTCAAACTGCTTTTCACATGTGTAGACATATGGTGCACTTGCAGTAAAAAGCAGTCACCAACTTCTACCCATCATGATTATCATGGCCTGTACCATGTGTACTAGGAATAAGCAGAAAAAAATATATATATATTACCACAATAAGTCTAGTTAACCCGAATGAGACTGAAATTTTGATTCAACATAGATTCACTATAAACATTTTTCCCTGATTTATACTATTATTATAAAATAAATAAAGCTTCCAGGGCTAAGTTTCTTGTTCAACTTTTTATCATCAATTTATTATTGTGATACTCCTGTAGAAGGACTGACAAGTCCGAAATCTTGTAAATAAAAAGTTGAACAAGAAACTTAACCCTGGAAGCTTTATTTATTTTATAATAGATTCACTATATTATAAATTTATTTAAATGGGAATTATGGGGGGGGAGGAAGTCCAACCACACCAGTCCCCCCTGGACCCTTGGAATATTTGACCAAATTCTGGTTCAAGGTGACTAACGTGACAACAGCACCCATTTTCCAATGAAGAGCAAAACCGATGGGGATTATGTTTGTTATATAAGGGAAGATTTGCTATATCCCTGATTCATTTTAGTTAGGTTTTACTTCTTCTTCTTCTTCTTTCTTATCTCCATACTGGTTGAAGTAGAATGCGTCTGCCTTTGTCATTAAGACTGGGAGCACTACTCAGTGGCAGGCCGACTTAGCTCCAAAAGAAATGGCCGCCTCTGACATGAGGAACAGACGCCATGTGAAGCTGCTCCTAACATGGAGTACAAATGCTGCTAATCCTGTATTCTTGGATTAGGAGCTCTTACAGGGTACTATCAGCCGGGCCAGCTGAGCCCAGGTTTTTTAGTGAGCTTGTTACTGCTCCCCCTCCTCCTTTTTCATCAGGGCTTGGGACCGGCAATGGCGAAGTTAGTTTTACTGAATCTATGTAGGAAGAATGTAGATAACAGTAGATAGACATCAATAATCAAACTAATTGTATTTGGGGCACATTATGCAAGAAGTTGCTTGAGAATATTGATGATTGAGGATAGTCAGAGAAGAGGATAACCAAGAACTAGATGTTTTAGACAAAAGAACCCCAATACCTAAAGTAGATGGTGTGAAGTATAAAGAAGGGAGTTCATTAGACTACCAAAGTCATTTCCAAATTGATACAGTAGAGTCCTCCATGAGAAACAATGTCTCAGTATCTCCTTGAGGTGAACTCTCAACAGAGACTGTTCTCATTGAAAAACTTCTCATGAGTGACCTGACATGAATTAGAGAGTCCCTGTGACCAGGTATAGCCATGTTTTTGAACAGTCTCTTATAGGAGATCTGTATCTGATAAGGTACAAAATTTGGATTATCAATTAGAAACAAAATGTTATAAGATAATAAAGAGGTTTTTTTTCCACTTCTTATTATAGGAATAGTATATTTTAGGGTTCTTAGAAATCAAATTTATTCTAATCTGCTATATTTTTTTACATACTTGATTTAACTCTGCTTTGCCGGTCCCAAGCCTGGATGAAAAAGGAGGAGGGGGAGCAGTAACATGTTAGGAGCGGCTGCACATGGCGTCTGTTCCTCATGTCAGAGGCGGCCATTTCTATTGGAGCTAAGTCGACCTGCCACTGAGTAGTGCTCCCAGTCTTAATGACAAAGGCAGATGCATTCTACTTCACCCAGTCATGATGGTTTCAAGATTTACAAGCTTGATATCCTAATATGTTTGAGTGGAGAAAAGAAAGAAGAAGAAGACATACTTGATAACAGTAATAGCTATTAAAGAACATGCTGTGATATTTTTCCTCATTCAGTACTTTTGTCTGATGATGGTAACAACACTGTTACTGAGACGTTTCATACTATTAATTTGGATTTAATCTTATTAACATTTTGAGATCTTAAAACAACAAAGGTAGGAAGGTAGGTACCGGAGAGTGCTGCCACTGCTCCAAACTGGGGGGGATGGGTCTCCATGATGCTGGCATCACATTCCACAGCACCTTCCTTGTTCAGGTTGGAGCCTACGCCCGCATTGGTCAAACAGCTGTTCTGGAACATACACAGCTCACTCAACACAGTGCTCAACACACAACCCGTAGATATACTGGGAACAGCTCACTGCTCCATAGTTCAAAGATAATTCTACAACCCGTAGAACTACTGTGATACATCCTTATTGAAAGAAACAATAATTTATTTGTCCTGCATACACCATTACCTTTATACGAACTCTACACACCAAGGTTTATTGAAAGAAAATAGCACAAAAGTGAATTTGTACTGGGATCAGAATTTTCAAAACATTTTTATTACAATTTTTCATTGTAAATATATTTAATTTATTTTATAATTTTCATATTAACACATAGATTTGGTTAAGAAAGGGCAAGACTCCTAATTAAAATTTGAACAAATGTTTTTTTTTTTAATAATTATTTCAAAATTATTTAATAGTATTAAATTAGGATTATATAGATGAGAAATATTCACAGAATAACAAGATGAGTTTGAAGATGAGAACAAAAAAATTGTTACTGAAATGTTACCCATTCTTATTTGGAAGTCTCCCAGTAGCGCAGTAGATAGCATGTTGAATTTCTAATCCAAAGGTTCCAGGTTCGAGTCCCAGCTAGGATGAGAATATTTTTTCCAAAGTAGTTGGCGTTCTGCAGTCCCGGAACCTGGTTTATAAATATCTCTCTGTTTATCATTAGGTTTGTTATCCTTCGATAAGCATCTCTCAGAAAAGACAATAATGAGAGAACACTGTGATTAAAAGAGAAAACTGATGTGGAGCCAACAATTCAGGGACCACTCACCTCCAGAAGTGCTAGGACATGGACCAAGACATCAGCTGCTGGTATTCCTTCCTTAAGTAACTCTTTCCCCTGAAACATACGGGTTCTTCATTTCTTCATCATCATGTATGTGTGTGAACATTTCAAAAATCTTTATTCAGACATTAACTACATAGCATTATTTACATAGTAGTATTTACATAAGAAAATATCACAATGGCTATATACACATAGTAAAGTCAGTTTTACATGAGTCAAGGTTTCAGTTAAGCAAGTAAAGATGAATATAGAGACATCGAGAGAGTATATATTTACACCATTTTTATACATTAGCCATGAGCCTCTAAAAGTGAGTCAAACTCGGTTTCGTGTGTGTGTACAGTCGTTTCAAACATATATATTTATTAGTAAATTAAATTTAATTGCAAAATATCATTAAAATTTTACACAAATAAATTTACTGGCAATGCGCTTCTTTTAAATATCATCAAATATTATTTCTACAGACCTTACTGCAATGATATGAGTTATTGAATGAGAGGGCTTGGCTGTATTGGATTTGATCTTATTTCCTTGTGTTTCTAATGTATAATCCAAATTGTACCATTTCACCATCATGGTTATTTATATACTAGCGAACCCGGCCACGCGTTGCTGTGGCTAAATTGTAATATGTTAAATTAACATTATACTAAACTATTCAGTACAGTAAAGTTAATATTCACTTATAAAGATAAAAATGTTTTAGCCGATCTAAAGCCCTACGGGATTGAGAATGGAACGTTACGTTAAAATTTGAAAGTGATTTTTATATATATAGATAATATAGCCCTTCATTGTAAGCATTGATTATAATCACTGCATTAATAAATGTCAGTGAACTCGTTTATATGTATTGTTTTTTGTTTTCGAGATATTCTAATAGAACGTTCTCACATTTTCTGTAAAATATTTATATATGCACAAACACAGAATATAATCACTATGTCTTAATTTCGCTATAATTATTGTTATAAATATTATTCTAAAATAATTCGCCAGAAATCGTCCTGATAGTATACTAAACAACTTCCCAAAGTGTCATGGCAAACATCTAAAATAAAATAATACTTTTAATACTTTGCTACAATATTAAAAAGAGGGGGGCTTAGGTGTTTAAAATGTAAAATGTGCTCTAAATAGTATCACATAGAGCCTTCATAACAAACATATTTAAAATAAACCAATCAAAATATAATAATGCTGTAAAAACAGACCTTGCTACAATAATATAAAAGAAATGAAAATAAAAAAAGACACCCACGCTGAGCCTCGAACCTAGGTTTGTTACAAATATTATTAAAAAATTGTTTATGGTAATTTTTATTTTAAAAAGCCTACATTTTAAATAAAATAATATTTTTAATAATTTGCTACAATAATATAAAAGAAATGAAAAAAAAAAAAACACCCACGCTGAGCCTCGAACCTAGGTTGCGGGGGTACGAAGCTGTGTACCTAACCTATAGGCTAAGTTTGACGTTACAAATAAGCTCATGCGAGGCTATTTCAGGCCATACGTCTACCGCGAGGGGGCGCTGATTGCGAGTGAATTTACGTTTTATTGTAAATAAAAATGCAACGAAAGGTTATTTCTAAAGAGTAATTAGCCAGAAACCATCCCGGTAGTATACTAAACATCTTCCCAAAGTTTCATCACGATTGGTTGAGCGATGCAGAAGATTATCACTGACGAACGGACGGACAGACGGATGGACCAACGCAGACCAACAAACATCCATTTTTATATATATAGATAGGCAACAAAATGCTAGTAAAATGTCTTTATTGTATTGCAAGCTTTTGAATGCTTTTTTAAAGATATGTAATGAACTGGATAGCAACAAGAAACAAAAGGTTTAAAAACCATCCGATATGCAAAGTTGAAATAGGAAAAAAGAAAATTAATCAGAATGATAAGTGTGACAAAAGTTTACTTTAAATTTTTTAAATTTACTTTTTTTTTAAAATCCATAGCCATATTCATGTAAAATGTAGCTGTACATGTGTAAGAAGTGTAGTGATGACCAATAATTGAGGATTAAAAAAGTGAGCAGCCATCATTATTGCTCTGCGCGCTGTAATGAGCCCCAAAGAGATAGTGACTGTCCAAAAGTTACCCAAAACCACTGTTCATCGTGTCAAGAATCAGTTTGATGAGGCCGACAGTAACAAAGAAGGAATGGCTGCCAGAAAGAAGCATTTGTGGCAATCGGACAGGGTAAGAGACCAAGAATTTGTCAAAAATATCAAAAAGAATATTCATGGAAACCCTGGGAAGAGCATGAGGGCCATAGCCAAGGAAATGGATGCTGGCTCTATGACAATTATCAGAACTATCCATGAGAACCTTGGTCTCAAGTCCTATACCTTTCGTAAAGACCAGTTGTTTAATATGAAGGATAATAGAAAAGGAAAGGCTACTGCAGGCTACAACAACCTGAAACATGACTCCTGTGGTATGCTGAGGTTCTTCTCTGATGAAAATATCTTCATTTTATAAATCTTTGTCATGGTACTCTTTATATATATATATATATATAAATACAGTTAAACCTGTCTATACCGCCCCCTCTAAATAGCGCCTTCCTCTCTAGAGCACCCAATTTTAAATACATAGTACGATGCGATTTACATTAAAAGTGACCAGTCTATAGCACCCTATTTTGATGAGTCCCAAGAGGGGGAACTATAGACTGGTTTAACTGTATATATACATGCATATTGACGGCTATCTTGTAGACAGTAAACTTTTGTCACACTTATCATTCTGATAAATTTTATTTTTTTCCTATTTCAACTTTGCATATTGGATGATTTTTAAACCTTTTGTTTCTTGTTGCTATCCAGTTCATTACATATCTTTAAAAAAGCATTCAAAAGCTTGCAATACTATAGAGACATTTTACTAGCATTTTGTTGCCTATATATAAATAACCATGATGGTGATATGGTACAATTTGGATTATACATTATAAACACAAGGAAATAAGATCAAATCCAAATAAATAGTGTGTGACATTTCTGTAACAACATTGTTACCTGTTGGGAAAAGAATGTTATTTTTCTTATAGATTTATATTTTTTTAAATATATGTAAATTTAATCCATTATAAGAAACATATTTGCCATATGTAAATATTTATATGTATATATATTCGAGACAAAAAATAAAGTAGTTGACTGGTTAGAGTCGTGTGGTTTCTCGGCCCGCTCTCGAGAGGTCTACGCCTTGGTTGATACCTGCCTTAGACACTTCCGCGGATTTGACTTCTTGGGAATCGCTCTTCTCTACCTTTGAGATTCCACGGATTTTTTCCTCCTCGGGACCAGAATAAGAGACTTCGGGCGTCTGGGCAAAATAGAGCCTGGGCGCTGCGCCGCTGAACGCGACATTTGGCATCCCAGCCGGGACGCGAGGAGAAAGCCGTGCCTATATTTGGAACCCTTTTGGATCAGAAGATGGAGAGAGAAGAAGCGCTAGAGAGACTCAAGAAGAAGAGAACCATACTCCGCACGTCTTTATCCAAGTACGGGAAAAGAATAGAGGAATATGACGTGCACAAGGAGTGTGACCACGAGGAACTGCTGGGGCAGCTTTCGGATGTCTACGAAGAACTGAGGCGGGTAGACGAAGAAATCGGTAAGCTGATTGACATCAAAGATCTAGAGAAAGATCTAAAGATGGTAGAGGAATACCGGGAAAAGGCCGTGGCGTGGAAATATTTGTTAAAGAAAAGAAGTCTGGTGGTAGCGGAAGGAATGCAGAGGGAAACTGCAACTGCCACGAAGAAGGAATATCCAGGAGAAATCGGTCGACCGACTCTAACTGGGATGGTTAAGTTACCCAAATTGACAATGGAAAGATTCTACGGGGAAATTAGCCAGTGGTTAAATTTTTGGAATGCCTTCGATTCATCAATCAATAGGAATGAACACTTGACCAAGATAGATAAATTTAACTATCTTAAAGCCTACTTGGGTGGAACGGCGGCCCAAACTGTGGAAGGATTTTGCCTATCTGAGGAAAATTACGATAAGGCCGTTGAATTGTTGAAGAAACGCTTCGGAAAAGGGGAAAGGTTGATCGACGTGCATATGAACAACCTCTTGGCCTTGAAACCACTTAGAGTGACAAAGGACGTGAGGGCTTTCAGAGAATTGTACGGCAGAATCCTGGTGCAGATTAGAAGTTTGGAGTCATTGGGTGTTGTCGTTGAAAGCTACGGTAACTTATTGTGCCCTTTACTCCTCAAGCTATTGCCATCAGACTTAAAGCTTGAATTACACCGGGAATTCACAGGAGCTTTTTCTCTTGGAGATTTGATTGAATTTTTGGAGAGACAATTGATTGCATTAGAAAGCACGTTCGGTACGCGGGACGAAATAACAGCCGGCCAACCATCAAATGAGCACCCTCAGTCACAAAGCTCTATCGTGAAGTATCGAAGAAATGAGAGGAATCCCCTGCCCACGGCTGCTGGTTTTTTGAATGCCTCTGAAGCAGTGAATAAGAGGAAGAATTGCGCCTTTTGTGAAAGAGATCATGAAAGTACAAAGTGCGAATTCGCAGAAAATTTGACATTGGAAGATAAATTGGGAAAATTAAAGAAGAAAGGGGCTTGTTTCAGATGCCTGAAATATAGTCATTTGAGCAAATTCTGCAAAGTTAAGACAAGTTGCACCAGCTGTGGGGAATTGAGACATTCAAGGATTATGTGCCCCAGGAAGAACCAAAATGCTACTCCAGCCCGAGGGATGATGAGGGATGAGACTTTGACCAATCTGACGACGCCTGTGGTGTTGTTGCCCACACTGAGAGTGACTATCAGAGGAAAGTGTAAAGAAAGAAT
Organism: Cordylochernes scorpioides; assembly: GCA_030710605.1. NCBI lineage: Eukaryota > Metazoa > Arthropoda > Arachnida > Pseudoscorpiones > Chernetidae > Cordylochernes > Cordylochernes scorpioides. Next base: position 22,805,893 of record CP092881.1, on the reverse strand, counting down.
GGGACGAATTTTGATTGATACGGGATCTCAGAGGTCCTATGTACTCCAGGACACGGCGGAAGAAATGGAATATGAATGTTCCAAAAAAGAGTCTCTTCGCCACCCTTTGTTTGGTGGATCGAACACAGAGTTGTACGAACATGGAGTTTATGATATCAGGTTGAGCAATTTAGACGGATCTTATGGCTGTAATTTTGAAGCACTGAGCCAAGATGTTATCTGCGACAGCGTGCCCAGGGTCCATCAGGGTAAATGGATGCAAGATCTTAGTGCTCATGACATAGAATTAACTGATCTACACAGGGGACCTCTTGAGATTCTTATAGGAGCAGATATTGCAGGAAAATTACTAACCGGAGAGCATAGAAGACTTCCTTCTGGGCTTGTGGCGGTGCAAACGAGGTTGGGCTGGACTTTAATGGGCAAGATTCCGGCCACAGAAGAAGAAACTAGCATTAGTGGACTTTGCACAACTTCACTGTTGACTAGCGATTTGGAGAATTTATGGAGATTAGAGGCTATTGGTATTTCAGATGCTCGTCAAGACGACTCGATACAAAAAGAAACGGAAGAATATTTTGCACGTACTATTTCACAGGATTGTGAGGGGCGTTACCAGGTTGCCCTTCCTTGGATTCGCGATAGAGAACTACTCACGGACAATAGAGATGTTGCCGAAAAACGATTAGCAAACGTGAGGAAACATCTTGTGAATACCGGAAATTTGGCAGAATATGAAGATATTCTCGAAAAGTGGCTAAGGAATAAAATAATAGAAAGGGTTATAGACAATAAACGTGAAGGCGTGTACTATTTGTCACATCGACCAGTTTTTAAAGAGAATAGTCCAACCACCAAAGTAAGACCAGTTTTTGATGCTTCGGCGAAGAAGAAGGGAAAACTTTCACTGAATGATTGTCTAGAAAGAGGTCCGAATATGATAGAAACGATCCCAAGAATTTTGAATAAATTTAGGAAGAGCGAGATAGGAGTCTCCTCGGACATAGAGAAGGCCTTCCTCCAAATTGGGATTAGGGAGGAAGACAGAGATTATCTAAGATTCCTCTGGTATGACAAAGAGGGAAATGTGATGGTTTTACGTCATGCGAGAGTTGTCTTCGGAATCACGACGAGTCCATATCTCCTGCTTGCCACGCTGTTTCACCACTTGAACAAGGCTCCTGAACACTGGCAAGAAACAGCTGAATTATTGAGGGAGTCTTTATACATCGATAACTGTGTGGCTAGTTTCTCAAAAGTCACAGATATGGAAAAATTTGTGGACGAAGCACAGAGATTGTTGGCTTCTGCTCATTTCAACTTGCGTGATTGGACAAGCAATGTTACCAGTATAATGTGTGATGGTCCTAGGTCTGATAGAGGAAGGTTGTTGGGCATGACATGGAATCAAGAAAAGGACACTTTGGCTTGTTCTTTGGAGAATTTGGAAATACAGGGGCCAATAAACAAAAGAAAGGTACTCTCCTTGGCAAGCCGTATTTTCGATCCGGTGGGCTTCACTTGTCCAGTGACCCTCGTTCCGAGACTTATCCTACAGGAAACGTGGCTGTTAAAATTGTCGTGGGATGAGCCTCTGCCTGAAAACTTGTCTTGCGAGTTTTTGAGGTGGCTGGCCAAATTGGAGTCTCTGAAATCTATTGCCATACCGAGATGGCTTTGCTATAGAGAAGAACACCGGATTGGAACTACTCTTCATGTCTTTTGTGATGCGTCTAAGGCCTCCTACGCCACTTGTATTTTTTTACGCATCGAGAGCGAACAGGAAGTAACGTGTCAACTAGTACAGGCTCGGTCGAGAGTGGCTCCTTTGAAGGGGACTACCATTCCTCGTTTGGAGCTGTTGGCATGCTTGGTTGGGGCCCGCTTGGTGAACAACGTTGTGAGGGACCTAAAATTTGAAGACATGGAGCGATTTTATTGGACAGACTCCATGAATGCACTCCATTGGATCAAGGGAAAAGATAACTGGGCGACTTTTGTAATGAATCGAGTTATGGAGATCCGATCTCTCAGTGAGACAGAGGATTGGTATCATGTACCAGGATGTTTGAATCCAGCGGATTTACCATCACGGGGGTGCTTAGCCGATTCTCTGGAGAGATCGAAGTGGTGGGAGGGCCCGAGTTGGTTGAGAAGACCAAGAAGAGATTGGCCCCATAGGGAAATATACCCTGACCCAGATATTGTGAACTCGGAAAAGAGAAAGATTGTTTTAACATCAACATGTATTGAAAGGGAAAAAGATCAGTACTACTATCGCTTTTCAAACTACTACAAGATATTGAGAGTAACTGCCTGGATGAACCGGTTTTTAACAAATGCGAGAGGAACAATAGGTCAGCGAGTGAAAGGTGATCTTACTGTGAATGAAATTAAAAGGGCGGAACTGATGCTGGTGAGAGTTATCCAACGGGAATCCTTCACTGGACCAGAGGACAAGAGGTTGAAGGATTTCAAGTTATGCTGCGATTCTTTGGGATTGTTGAGGGTCAAAACTAAAATAAGTAGGAGACAAGATCTGGAAAGTTTTCGAATGCCTTTATTGTTGCCTTCTGATCATGACTTGGTATATTTACTCATTAGATGGAAGCATGAAACTTGGGGGCATGTGGGACTTCAAACTCTGATGAATTTATTAAGAGAGGATTATTGGATTTTGAAATTCAGGAGGACTGTAAGAAGGGTCATACATCAATGTGTTAAGTGTAGACGGTTCACGGCTAAATCGGGTTCTGTTGAATCCGTGGAATTACCTGAAAATAGAGTAAGGGATGCCTCAATATTTGAGGTAGTGGGGATAGACCTTACTGGACCACTTGTTTTAAGGAACAGGCGAAAGGTGTGGATTGTTATATTTACTTGTGCCGTATATCGGGCGGTCCATTTGGAACTGGTGACTTCTCTTTCAACCGAGAACTTTCTGCAAGCTTTCAGACATTTTGTAGCAAGGAGAGGACGCCCCTATGTAGTGTACTCGGACAACGGTACCAATTTTCGTGGTGCGAGCAGAGCTCTAGGGAATCTAGACAATGCGGTAGTCCAATCAGAGAGTACCAAGCAAAATATTAATTGGAAGTTTATCCCTCCGTCGGCTCCATGGTGGGGTGGATGGTGGGAAAGATTGATTGGTTTGCTGAAACAACTCCTTAGGAAGATTCTTGGTCAAGCTCGTTTGGAATTTGAGGAACTTTACACCATTATCTGTGACACAGAGTCTTTGATGAACTCACGTCCATTGACTTACATGTCTGAAGATGTCGAAGATCTTGGTCCATTAACCCCTGCCTTGTTCTTACACGACCTCAAAGAAATAGGAGTTCCAGATCTGGACTCTATTGAAAGGGCTAGTCTTCAGAAGAGATACCGATTTAGACAAAGGTTAAGAGAAGATCTGCGGAAGAGATTCCGGACGGAGTATTTTGGATTCTTAAGGCAGGAGACTAGAAGACGCTCGAAGACAAGACCTATCAAGGTGGGAGATCTGGTGTTGATTGGACAAGATAATGCTAAGCGAGTCAATTGGCCTTTGGCGAGAGTTGTGGAGGTCTACCCTGGCCGAGATGGTCCTGTGAGGGTCGCCAAGTTGAGAACCAGCAAGGGCGTCCAGATTAGGCCGGTTCAACGGCTCTACAATTTAGAGATACCCGCCGATCTGGGGAGTACCTTGAGGAGTATACAGTCGGAACCACGCCGGGGAGGCTCCCGAGGAGAAGCCAGTAAAGACCCTACGAAGATAGCCCAATCCTAAAGAACTGGAATGAACGGTCGTTTCCCAACTATTGGTTGAGTTTCTGTAGAAAAACTCAAGGTGGGAGTATGTTGGGAAAAGAATGTTATTTTTCTTATAGATTTATATTTTTTCAAATATATGTAAATTTAATCCATTATAAGAAACATATTTGCCATATGTAAATATTTATATGTATATATATTCGTGACAAAAAATAAAGTAGTTGACTGGTTAGAGTCGTGTGGTTTCTCGGCCCGCTCTCGAGAGGTCTACGCCTTGGTTGATACCTGCCTTAGACACTTCCGCGGATTTGACTTCTTGGGAATCGCTCTTCTCTACCTTTGAGATTCCACGGATTTTTTCCTCCCCGGGACCAGAATAAGAGACTTCAGGCGTCTGGGCAAAATAGAGCCTGGGCGCTGCGCCGCTGAACGCGACATTACCATTAGACAAAAGTACTTTGGTATATATGTCAAACACTATTTATTTATATAGATTTGGTCTTATTACCTTGTGTTTCTAACCATGATTTTTATTTCAATTTAAAGCGCTATGTCCCCCTAGAGACACTTGCGCTGTCATACATGTATGCCTTTACATTTGTCTATACAGATACAGTTAAACCTGTCTGTCTATAGTGCCCCCTCTAAATAGCGCCCTCCTCTCTATAGCGACCGATTTTAAACATTAATAAAATGTAAACATTTTACATTAAAAGTGACCTGTCTATAGCATCCCTCTCTCTATAGAACCCTATTTTGGTGAGTACCAAGAGGGGACGCTATAGACAGGTTTAACTGTATTTACAATAATTTTAGGCCGTAATTAGAATATTCATATGATATTAACAATGAGAAGAGACACAAGGTAATAAGACCAAATGCAGATAAATAAATAGTGTGTGATGTTTCGGTAACAGCATTGTTACCATCTTCAGACAAAAGTACTGAATCTACATGAAAGCACATTCAATACTTTTGTCTGAAGTTATACACCGTTAGTGACAGTTTAAACACTGTTACCAAAACGTCACACACTATTTATTTATTTGAATTTGTTCTTATTACCTTGTGTTTATAATCCAAATTGTGCCTTATCAATGAGAAAGAGAAGAAAAATGAGGAAAAAAGAACTGTGTACAAAAGAAAGTCAGGCATGATGGTACAAGAGCAATCATTAAACAGAGTACTTACAGCTTTACAAGCTTCTGTACATAATTTCTTCAGTCCTATCTGACTTTTGGGACTGAAGTTTCCACAACCTGGGCACAGAGGATGTGAGGCTGAGATATATTGTATCTTTGTGAAGGACACCTATTTTCAGAACCAATGTGCCCTTTAGGGAGAAATTTCTTCTTTCCAGAAAAGCGGCTAAATAGCAAAAATGGTAATTTTAGAGATAGAAATTATGCTTTGTAGACAATTTTTTTTTACAATTTGAATAATTTTATTGACATTTCTTCAAATCAATTGTTACAGAAAAAAATGTGATTGAATAAAGGGATAATACAGTAGAACCTCTTTTTTTAAAGGACACCTAATTTCAGAGCCAAAGTGTCCTTTAGGGAGAGGTGTCCTCTTACCAGAATTGAAAAATAGTAAAAATGGTAATTTTGGTGATAAAAACTGTTCTTTATAGAGAGGTGTCCTCTAGCACGAGTGTCCTCTCATGGAGGTTCTATATTCTGTATATAATAGGTAGTGAAAATATAAAATTGTTTTTTGTAGATCTATAAGTGTACTGTGTATATCATAATTCAGTAGAAGTGTCCTCTCATGGAGGTTCTACTGTATATAGAGTGCAATACACAGCTTTATTAAGACCACCAGTCAGATTCACCACAGGAAGAAAAGAAGCATAGATGGATCCCCTATACTCCAGGCAGTACAGAACCCAACAACAGACATTTAGAGAGAGTGAAATAGAAACACATCAGTCAGGCCATCTGTTATGAAAATTAAAAACTATTACAGACATTGTGAAAAAATAGTACAAATGTGATATTGCACTGGGATAATGTGCATAAATTAAGAAAAAGGCATCTCCTTATCGTGCAACTGAAAGTTGCTGATGGCTTGCGCCATCTATCGGAATAAATATCAACTATTCTCGTTGATTTTTAATTATTCCAGAATTGGCCAAATACCCATTGAGGTACAGCTTGTACCAAGCTGATGAGGGCCAACAGCCCGAAACACGTCCGTGGTTAGCTTTTCTTGATTAATCAAGAATGGGTATTTGGCCAATTCTGGAATAATTAAAAATCAACGAGAATAGTTGATATTTATTCCGATAGATGGCGCAAGCCATCAGCAACTTTCAGTTGCACGATAAGGAGATGCCTTTTTCTTATTATAGACATGTATGATTCTTTTTAAAAATTAAACAATTTCTACTGCCCTTACTGCATTGGAAACATTAATGGGAGGGCCTGGCTCATCAGTGGTGAACCTTCCCATTAATTTTTCCATTGCAGTAAGGGCAGTATAAATTATTTAATTTTTAAAAAGAATCTTACGCGTCTATAATAGTTTCTATTTTACGTATAATAGTTATATTAAATACAAACATTTGAACGCAAAAAATAGATTTTTAAAATAAAATAAAATTTTATTTGTGAAAAAAACAGGTTATATTCAACTTTAAAATTATTTTTATTCAAATGTACGTAATACGTTTTAAAAATTTTCACGATGACGCTCTTTGTTTACACTTTGCCAAAAATCTCCCAATCCTCCCTTTATAGAATTTTAGAGGATTACAATAAAACCGAATGATTTTTTATAAAGATTGATATTTAAAATAAGGCGAGATCCACTTTGCTCCTCAATATCTCTTAGAAGTTATCTGGTTGTAAAATTTGGCGCCTTACCAACGTGAATTACAATAAGACCAGAATTTGGCAATATTTCATTATTGGTAGACATTATAATGTGTATTGCGTATAAGAAAAATGGTGTAACTGATTAGTATAAAAAATAAATATAATTTATATTTAAAAACATCAGCAATGTAAAGAGAGATATTTAGCTATTAAAAAGCTAGGTATTAATGCATTTCGAAACAACAACAAATAAATATTATTTTAATTGAGTTTTGAAAAAGGAGCAGTAATTTAGAGTAAAATATTTTGACCAAAAATAATTATACAGTCTACTCTCGTTATAACGCCACCATCCGGATTTTGCAAAAAAGCGGCGTAAGGCGAGGGTGGCGTTGTATCGAACACAACTTTTAAATGTGAAATTTAAGGATACAATAAATTATTTATAACAATTACTAATAACAATGTATACTCTAAGACTTAGACTTAGTTTTATTGACTTAGAGTCTAAGTCAATATATAGAATGCCTGCATTAATTAATTAATATGATAAATAGAAAGCATTAATTTATAATTTATTCATAAAAAAGTAATTACATTTTATTGAAGAAGTCTGTGATCACAACTTGTCTTTTCTCTCCCTCACTTGTGGCATAGACACCGTGTAACAAATCCGCAGATAGATTGACATCGTCAGATGTTGCTCTCTTAGAGTGCTCAAGAAACAACAAAACTGTCTCAGCAGCTGTTCTGGCTTCCCTTAACGATGGTAGGCGCTGAGTCACTGTTGTATCATCATCCTCGCCAAGATCTTCTTTCGCTGTAACAGTGGACACCAGAAAATTGTCATCTGTTAGCTTCATTTCCGCCTCCTGGGAATCATCAACCAGTTGAAACTCCCTTTCAGTAATCAAATTCTCTGGTGTAATAGCGAAGATGTCGCGAATTCGACCAAGCAGATTTCCATAATTAAGATGCTCAACTGCAGCAGTAGAAGTGAAGCGAATGCCTGTGTGATTCCAGCAGTTACCCAACAGAATCCTAAGCCATTTTACAATAGCGCACAGCGTAATCCAGACGTAATTCTGTGGGTAGATGGGCATCCGCCAATTTCACCCTTTTCTGGAGTTGAAGCTTGCGATATTGAGCCTTGAAACTTTTGATGATGCCACTATCCAGTGACTGGCAGTCATATATGGTGAAAGGAAGTGTATCTTTATGTTGCTGAGACCATCATTAGGGACGCAGTGAGACGTTATCTAACAACAGTAGGATACGACGTCCTTCAGAGACAAGCTGCATGTTGAACTGCAGTAGCCATTCTTGAAAGATGCTAGAGGTCATCCATGCTTAGCTGTTAGATGTGTAAGTGCAATAGAAGTGCGGACTAAAGTTCCTGAAGCATCGAGGCTTTGCCGATTTTTCAATAATCAGCAATCGCCGCTTGTCTGTTCCAGTAGAGTTGCAGCACAGTAGAACAGTGATTCGTTGCTTCATCCTTTTGACACCACGGCAGTTTTCATCTTTGTGAGCAAGTGTTCGGTCAGGAATGAGCTGAAAAAAATAATCCTGTTTCGTCTGCCATGTATATGTTGGCTGGGTCATATCCGGAGTTCGCCAGCATACTGTTAAAATTTGTAAGGTGTTCATCAATGATAGCTGGAGAAATCGATGCGCCCTTCCCACAGAGCCGTCGTTACGAAATATGGAATCTCGCTTTAAATCGCTGCAGCCACCCACTGCTGTACATGAACTGCTCGCCAAATTTTTTTGCCTTTTCTCTTAGGAGGTCATCAGTAATAATAATATTATTGGCACCCTTTTGGGTAAACTAGTTGAAGAGAGCGTCTTCCAAGTCAAATTTTCCGACTCTTTGAAGAACCAACAGTATAATTTCCCCACTTCTCAGCCTGAGTGAGAATATCACGGACAGTTGCGTGGAAGTGAGAAACGCTTTCCAATCTCATTCTTCGACATCGTAGGATTATTTCTTGACTGACATATCTCCTTCTTCTTTTCAATGGTGATCGACTCACCTTTACGCTTTTGGGAACTCATCATACGACAATAAGGTTGTTGTGTTGACGTTAGCAAAGGATGAAGCGACTGTGTATGTCCCAGGCACAAGCAGGAAAAGGGTCTGCTGGCTGTTCACACAATCTGTTGTGTCAACAGCAGGCAAAGTCCGGTGCCGCTGGCGGAAAAAATGCAGACAGGAAAAGGGGAGTGATGGGGCGAGGGACGGTGTGAGCGGCGCAATAACGAGTGGTTTTTGCTACTTGGGATACGAAAAATCAGCGGCGGAAGGCGAACAGCGAGGGAGTGGCGTTATATCGAGAAAAATACATTGATGTCGATTGGGACAAAACGAAAAAGCGGCGTAAGGCGAGGGTGGCGTTATAACGAGAGTAGACTGTATAAATATATAATTTTGATATTATATATATTATATTATATTATATATTATATATATATATATAGAGAGAAAGAGATTATTTTTTTAAATCTATAAACAAATTGGTACTCTAAGGCAAACATAAAAATATACAGAATATTTTAAGCGTAATTTGCGCACAAAGGCTTTTATTAAGATCTTTTAGTCATACACGCGATTCTAACTTTTTTTTATATAAACTGATTCATAAGGCCCTGCTTAATAGTTAGCTGATGCAAAATTATTTTCTTTTGTTTAACTAAGGGGTGATTAATGACATTCTTACCCCCAATGTCCTTTTTTTTTTCTTTTAGGCCACTCTTTTGTGATCCAGTGGGTGTTTTGTCTCTGCTGTCTAAGAAGAAAGTCACCGATTTTAGGTCTACACAATCTTATCCAACACGAAATCTAGGGTGTTATGTTCTTTCATTTATGTTGAGTGAGCAATATGTATTAAGCCAAAATTGTTCC
>CP092881.1:22749379-22796313 GCA_030710605.1 Cordylochernes scorpioides | reverse complement strand
CATAAAAGCACACGTTTCGGAACTTCGATTTGTGAACTGTAAATAAACAAGTGCCAATCATCTGAAAATATTCGGAAAGAGCCATTTTCCATGAGCCCTCTAATTTTATGACAAAAAACAAGATTATTTCTTGAAAGAAGAAGAGTAGCAGATCCTTTTCTCTTATTTGGTAAAAAAAAAGGTAATTTTGGTTCCTTGTTTCAGTACATTATTTTTTATTCAATCTGGAAGCAAGTAATTCAGATGATTTTTTGACAGTTTTTGATCTCTGGAAAGTAATTTAACTCATCCTGGTTGAAATGTTAAGGAACTGATGAAATATCTTCATAATCACTGTCACCTTCTTTAGTATTAGAAGGGTGATCAGAGGGACAATACTTATATTAAGAGATCTAGTAGCTCGGGAAACATTGGGACTCGCACTTCCTCTGAGTGAGGAAGGACGTCTTGCAGAGACTAAATCAAGATAAGTTCACTCTTTACAGTTGTTTTGATTGATTCTGGTAACATTGTTGAGTTCCGTTTGTTGTTGGAACTCCTTTTGCTATTGTTGTGTTCCCGTTTTGGATAAATGGAAAGGGATGTAAGAAGTGACTTAGTAAATATTTTCTTACTAAAATATACAAGTGTGACGTTTCGGTAACAGCGTCGTTACCATCATAGGAATAGTGTGTGGTATAGAGGTAGACAAATGTAGAACTTGAGCATCTAAAATTATAATTGGGAAGATGAAATATCATATAGTATGGGGGATAGATGCATTCCGAAGATTACACAGTGCCAGAGCACACCAAACTTTCTCCCACATTCACCGTGGGAGAAGTCCCCCAAAGGGGCGCAAAACGGGGAGGGCTGCTGACAGATTCCAGTCGGGGTTTCAAGTGGCTGGAATGTATAGTATCGGGTGTCCGGACTAACGACTATGAAGATCCCTGGTATGTGGAATTCCAACGTTCACCTCCCCCCCCTTTTCCACGAACTGAAGAGAGAGATGGTGGGGGCCCGGGTGTCAACTATCCTTTTTGAAGAAAAGGATACCCTCACTGTTCTTGTGGTAGAGTGTGCCGTTATATATAATTCAGATTTATCTACATGAATCATGTACAAATTTACCTTTTTACTGTTTCTCTCTTAATATATTTGTCTGATACTGGTCTCTATTCAAAATTACTCTTTGTCATTTTGTGGCATATACTGTGTGACACATCCATGAAATCATTCTTAAATTAGATAATCTATAAAAGACACCTTCTGGAGATTTAGCAACCCACTGAAGACGCTGGGAACTATTCAGAAAGGAAAATATAGCAATAGAACTCTATAATTTCTACAGATCAATTGTAGATAGATTCATACACAAAGGAGATAGTGAAGAAAGTTTTAGAACAGATGTGTAAGTAAATCCCTTTTTAAACAGAGGCTCACGTGTACTTGGGAAAAAGGAGGGAATTACTGTATTATTCTTGTTCCTGCATTAAATTAGATAATCTATAAAATAATGGTCGGCTCTCCCATCAAAATAGACGCTGGAATTGAGAGCCATCTATTGGCCGTCTCTACAAACTAGAGGACTCGGGTCGGTGACAAGCCGAGCTTTACCAATTAAGAAGCGCCCACCTGGAAGCGACCCCAGTGTGTGGGCCTGGGACAATGCTGATGTTGTAGATCAAAATACAGAATACATTTAACAAACTCTCTGAATCTACCTAGATATATACATATATACCTTTGTGGTCCCACGGTGGGAGAGAAACTGTACAGGGCAAGAGGCCCTAATTAAATAACCTTTAAAGTTGCAAGAAACAAGTACATTGACGCTATCAAAGGACCTAAAAGAAAAAAGTTGGAGAATATCCATTGAAGAAAATGAATCAGACAACCCAATTGGAAGCGCCTATAAAACTTTTAAAACTGTAAGATCATCCAACAACAATAGGGGATCTCAGATAAAGAGGAGCATGTTATTATTAGAAACTATAAACCTGAATATAAGACCAAATTAACATTTTTTATAGAAATAAAAGATGTTGAAAATATTATTTCAAAATCAAATATCAAGGAAGCACCAGGTCCAGATTTTATCAGTACATCAAACATGCAGGTACACTTTTAATCCCGATTTTTTTTTTTAGCAAAGATTCAACAAATGCGTTGAATTAGGTTACTATCCGGATGTATTGGAAGACTCTATTGTAAAGATCATACCAAAACCTAACAAAATAAGCTATGAAACAAGCAAAAGCTATAGACCTATATTATTGACATTAACATTTCTAAAATATTTGAAACAAAAAAAGGTTTCAATAAATATCAGGAAGAGAACAATCTAATGAGTACAAGGCAACATGGATTTTACTAAACATAAATCAACGAATAGTATAATGGTAGATATGATGGAAACCATACTGAAACACAGACAAGGAGAACTGGCTTCTTTGATCACAGTGGGTATGGCAGGCGCTTTTGACAATGCATGTTGGCCAGCAATTATTAGAAGACTCGATTTTTGGTAGCATTCCCTCCAAATTGGTAAGAATCATACAATATTTCATTTAAACAGTGAAAGAAGGGCAAATTCCTCATATGAAAATACAAATATTACTAAAATCTGACAAAGAGATACCCTCAAGGCGGCCCTAATAAAGTCGTATTTGCCGCTGTTGCTGTATTAACTATACAGTACAGTTCACAACTCCATTCCATCGGAGCCGGTAGTTCTATGTTCCAATACAATTTGTAATAATAAGATGTAAGGGTAGCACCATAAAACAAAATAATGAAATATGTATGAGAGGAAACAAAAAAAAATTCTCCATATAAGTTATATACTAGATATTTATTCAAAATAAACAAAGCGGGATATACTATTCATATAGTCTATCTAGATAGAGGTGACTTGTGGATACAAGAATTTCTTTTAAAAGGGGGAAAGCCTAAATCTCTATCTATTCTAGCGAGACAAAATATAAGATCCCTATCATAAATATGTTCCTTAGAGCCCTTTAGGGCCCATAAAAAAATTAAGTCAATTCCTGCTCAAAGGAAAGACTAAGCCATACTGGCAAAGAGGCTTACCTTTTTCCGAAAGCGCCGGAGAAAGTCTGGTCTCCTCCCTTCCGCGTCTCGAGCCTGACTCCCGCTGCCGACCGCTGACCGACCGACGACTGGCTCTACCTGACTGTCTGTATGACCCACTCTTTTAGCAAAGAAACTCTCTTTTATCCTTGCCTCTTTCCATTTTGATTCGCTGCTTGTGCTAAAGTTTTCTATTGGCTGGCATTTTCATTCGTCAAAAGACACGCACGTGATCGTGACCACGCCTCCAATTTGGACCACGCCTACGTATGGAGTATATATTCCTGTGGTTGTTTAACAATGGAGAAAGGTAGTTAGAGAGGAACTTGGCCAATGGATACGCGGGCGACAGATGATAGGCGATAATTGGACGGAGTGGTACCCCCCACTTCATCAGTGAATTAACTGCCATGAATCCCGCTCCACATTTTACAATGTGTTCATTTGATGTAACCTCCCTCTACCTCAGTCTTCCCCACGGTCTCATCACTGATAGTCTGGAACGGTTCCTTAGCTCACAGAATGTAGATCCCCATACAACTTCTTCTATATCACAACTGACCAAACTATGCTTAAACATGAACTCCTTCACCTTCCTTAAAGATCACTACAGACAGATTAAAGGCTCCCCAATGGGCAGCCCTTAATCCTCTATTGTTGCAGAAATAGCCATGTCCGAAATAGACCACTGGATTACCCGTACCCTCCCCACAGATATTCAAATATGGCGCCGTTACATTGATGACGTTTTTTGCATATGCAGAAACGGACAGGAGAGCACCAGACTTGCAGCCCTCAATAATTATAACCCCAACATCTCCTTCACTATGGAAATAGAGTCAAACCAGGTCATCCCATTCCTTGGCATACTAATAATACGCACCGCATCCACATTCCACACCACAGTTTATTATAAAAAACAATGTCTCCCCCCAGTTATACCCATTTTAATTCACACTGTCCTATTTCCCACAAAATTAACATAATAATAACCCTCACTAAAAGAATATTTACTCACTGCTCACTTGACATATTTAAAGAAACAGAGAGAAATCTCATCATATCGCACCTCTCTAAAGCATCATTTCCACTTGAATTTATCAGCAGATATTCATATACACCTGGTCCCTCCAATCTACCTATAATATATAGATCATTATGTTTCCTGCCCTACTCCCCCTCCTCAGTTGATATAGCTAGAAGCCTCAAGACATTTGGTATCCGCATCATATATAAGAACTCCTCCAACCTGCTCACATCCCTCCGTCACCCATACACTAAATCGTATGCCCCCCCAGATCCCCTCCATTCTGTTGGCGCTGTCTACTCTGTCTCGTGTGAGCAATGCTCTGCCACATACGTTGGCGAGACAGGTAGATCCGTTGCCATTAGAATGTCTGAACATTCTCGAAACATCTCCAATCATGACACCAGGTCCCTCCTTTATCAGCACACTCTCAATACTGGCCATTCTTTTAACACCAACCACCCCACTATACATTATAGAAACATTCCTAACCAGCACCAACGATTAGTTCTCGAGTCAATAGAATCCCACAGACATAACAGCATTAACCGAAAAATAGAACTTCCAGATGCATATCATGCTCTCTTGACCTTGCAGTAATAACCTCAACAAGATAGCTAGAAATCAATATTACTTGGGTTTTGAGGTGGTCGCGTGAGCGGGTGTTTACATTGGCATATTCCTCTATAGTTTCAAACTCCAAGCATAAAAAATTCCTTATATATTAATTCTTAAAATATCTCTAATTATAACACGCCTGTAGAAGGGTTTTTTGCCCGAAAGCTTGCTTTGAAATATTTATAATAAAAGAAACTCTTCTTCTTTATTTCGTCTTTTCGTCTAAATATTTCCAAGAAGAATATTATAATAATCGTTATCGAAAATGTTTTTATTATAATGTAAAATGTTTTCTTAAAATTACAAAACATATAGTTTAGGCATTATCAATATATATTTGGCCGAGGCAACTAATCAGCGGGCGTAAATCATGCATCATATAACAATCTAATATACATGCATAGTTCACGTGACCAAAAATGAGAATATTAACTTTATAGAACTTCCATTTTTTGTTTGTAGTGTTTTACTTTCAGTTATAAAGCGCAAAGGTTATTTTTTTTTGTAAGAGATGAGTTTTTAATATTATTATTAGACTCATATTATAACAAAATATTTATATTATTTTATGAATAGATGATTAATTTAAACCCTTATATCAATGGGGTTTGTGTACAAGTGATATATCCTATCGATTTTTGACAGCAACAACCCAGGAGCGAATCCCGCATTGGACACTTTTTTTTTTCTGAAAACACTTGTTTCAATGGCCCCGATTCTTGCAAAAGTCCAGCCCGACCAATGAGCGCAAGTAACCAGGGGCACTGGCACATTTGTAAGGGTAAATGTCGATATGTGTGTAGACATGTGTGGTGCACTTACAATAAAAGCAGTCTCCAACTATTACCCACCATGATTTTCATGTCCTGTACCACATGTGTACTTAGGGATAATAAAAAAACTCTCAACTGAACAGGTTTGGTTGATTCGACCACAGTAGGAAAATATTCATTAATTTGATCTTAAGCTAGAACAATGATTTCACAACAAGAAATATTAGAAGTTTATTTTGATTCAAATAACATATTTATCAAAGATAAAAGTTTGGGTGCCATTATTCTTACCGAAACCGTTATAGAAATATATTCTTGTAAGGAATCTAGTGACGCTTGAAAAAAAACGATAAAATTAATAAAGATATAGTAAAGTCGCGCGCTATCTAAACATCATGATTCTATATCAAATATTGTTTTTGTTTTTTCTTTAAAATCAAAGAAACATAATGTAATCTAATACTATAGGAATACATAGTAGAACTCAAGAAATGTATATTTACTGTAAATTTGTAGAACTTGAAGAAAGACTTTAAGACAGAACGGTAGAGATGGTATCTGGTCGAATATCAATTTGATAGAAACCCGAGCTGAACTTAACACTTCACAAAGCCTCAAAATTAGTGGGCTATTAAAGCCCACACCATATACATATATATATAATGAAGCATATGTTATATAATGATTTCTCAATTCGTTAATATATAAACATTTTAGGTACAATTTTTGTACGTTTGTATCGCCCTATAATATAGAAGTATGCACTAATAAATTTTCATTTGTGAAACATGATGTTTTCCATTATATTTAATTATATTGAGAAATAAGGGAGAAGCGCGAGCGGATCGGATAACGTGGGTATTAGATGGCAGCCTCTACACTCAAGTAAAAAAAGGCGCGTACAGACCGGAATGAATCAAAAATATTTAGGTGAATGATACATATATATGTATTATTGTTGCAAATGATCCTGACGACGTATGGATAAACTGGCAGTCGTTCGTGAGGCGAGTGTTGATGTTCTTCCCACACGCGGACAACAAGAAGCAGAGGCAGGGTTAAATGTTAGCACTGAGCTAGTCGGAGACAGCCTACGGGACAGAGGTGGAGGCCATGACACAAACCTGGATTCCTAACACCGAGACATGGAGAGAAAGTCAAAAACGACCTGCGTTGGTGGACATACCGTAGAACACTCTCCGCTGACCCTCTGAGCTAAAACTGTTCTGTTGACCCCAGGGCGCGGTCGTCTATAAAAAGCCTCGGAAGAGGGCCCCATCTAGGCGTCGGCTATGTCCTCTAAATCTTTGTCCTCGTAGCTGTCTACCAGACCCACTGGTTTGTTGTTTTTATTTCGACGTCATTATTTTGAGTTTAAATACAAATAAGTGTGATACAGGTTATACTAATAAAGATATAGCATATCATACAAAATATGGAGGGTGGTAGCAAATAGGAGCAGTGTAAATTTTAATAGGAGGGTATGATCTTAAAAAGTATTTGCTCTAACTAATTGGAAGATATGTGAAATATACTAAAAGTGTTATTATTATACAGTTTAAAATATACAGAGGGTGTTCACACTTATAGGAAGCATGTTTTATTATAAAATATTAAAAATTAACACCATATTTGAAAATTTCCAAATGTTCTATTTGAAAGCCTTTTTGTTTATTTACAGAACGGCACCTGATTTTCCACGATGGCAGACACTTTCTGATCATGGTCATACTCAAAAGATCCCATTCTTCCTTTACCACTTTCCAGAGACCGTCAATTGTCCTAGGGTGTCTCATTCCAAGTGCTCTTTTAAGGCATCCAAAAATGAAAAAATCCACCGGGGCTAAATCAGGAGATTTTACAGGGGTTCTGTTCTTTGGAATAGTGTTTATTCCTGTTCTTTGCCTTAGATCTTCCAAATAAGCTTGGGTTGAAGATGAGGTATGACTTGTGGCGTTATCATGGTGAATCCAGAATTTGCTGCTCTGTTTTCCATAGATAGAGGGAATATCATTTTAAAATATAGGTTCTAAAATGTTGTTTTGATAGTACTCCGAGTTTATTTTGGCATTTCTTTCAACTTTTCTTATTTTTAATTTTCTTTCATATGATATACCGCATGCCACCATAAATCCCTTGGGGTAACTTTCGGCACATTCCTTCAACCAAATTGACCTAGATTTTTCCACCTTTTTTTGATAGTATATAGCTCTTTTTCTGTCGCAATCGGTTAAATATACCCATGCTTCGTCATATGTAACAATAAATTTCCATCTATCAGCAGCCAATAAATTTTCATAAAAATATCTGCTGATAGTGTGTCGCTGACGAATATGGCTCTGAAGCAATTTGTGAACCGCATGTTTTTTTTTTTGTAGCTTTTAGGCCTAAATCTTTATTTATTATTTTATTTATTGTTGAAACTGATGTTCCTATTAATTTGGCTATATCTCTTTGTGGCATAGGATTTTATTTTGTAGTATATTTTTCACTTTTTTAACAGTTGCAGGAGTTCTCACAGATATAGGGTGATAATCTTTTGTCCATTTCTCCGTAGGTGCTTTGAATAAAAACTTGATATTTTTGTCGTGAATAATATTATAAATACCTTTTTTAGAAATGTTGATATAATCTTGTTTGCATATTTTAATTATGTCCAAATAGGTAAGATTAGCTCTGGAAAATCCTAAAATATAACCTCTTATGAAATTATTGTATTTGAAGGGCATTTTTTTAAATAACAAAAGATATGTATTGCGTGTTAGAATTAGCTTAAGCCTTTTCGAATTCCACGTTGTTAATTTTTTAAAAATAAAGTAATAGTTCCTTTTTTACACACCGGGCGCTCGTTTCCTATAAGTGTGAACACCCTCTGTAATATATATATATATAATTTGTATGGAATATAATTTTATCTGAATTTAAAAAGCAGTTTGATATTCAATTACAGTTGGGAAACCCGAACATTGCCCTCATTGATAGTTTTCTAGATTTAGCTGGAAATTTTATACCAGATTTTTTTAGAAGGTAGGGGGAGGGGATTTGAGACATAGGTTTATATTTTTAAAATGTAAGTTATATATTTTTAAAATATCACCCAAAATTATATGTGAAAAAAATAATAATTCAGTACTTTTGCCTGATGATGGTAACAACCGCTAAAAATTAAAAAAAAAATTGCAGGTTTGAAAAAAAAATTCAGTTTTTTTGGTTTTCGTTAAATAGGTATGTGTGGTGTGACAATAAAGTGTAAGTAAATGTCCATAATATTTAATAGATGTTTGAAATTGGGAAATATATATCAAATATAATAGATAAAAGAGTTAAGAAATCGTAATCAAGGAGGGTTCCATTGTTACATTTGACAGAGAGACGGCATTCGAGAGAGATGGGTTTCTGTAGGCGTGTTTTTTCCTGGCTATGCCTGGCTTACTTTACGGTTGTGACTTTGTCATGTTGTTTTTTGGTGGTATATCCACTGTTGTGTCTGTGTTTAACTGTTGTTAAAGTTGTTGTGTTCGTTGTGCCTTTGGCGTGGCCTTGTGCCATTTTTTATTTTAGATTTTCAGACTACTACTATTATCCTCTTTTCTTTTCAAGGTTGTTTTATTTTGTTTTGTTAGGCTTAGGGAGACCTGTAAGGCCTTTAGGGTTTAATTTTTTTCATTGGCAATTTTACTCAAAATTCTTTTTTTTTTTTCGATTGGCATTCTAGTTTAAAAAATTTTAATTATGTCCCTAAGTCTGACAATACAAAAAAAAACACAAACTTGTAACTAAAATGAGGTATAATAGATAGGGTCTGATAGCTAATCTAAGAAAAGGTACAATCCCAACCTTTGGCACTACTAATATGGCTTCGTTAACAATGGTTACATGCTGGCATAACTTTGGGTGTACTATCAAAGAATAGCATGGCAAAGTTACAATCGTGAAGTGAGTTAGACATGGTCTTGAAAAAGCCGCATATAGTTATTCATCTCTCTTATTAGCCCGTCTCGCCCCTTGTTGATGGTCATGGTCCCTCCCTGATGCCAGGAAATTTGCTCTCGTGATGCTCTTCGGAAGTCTGTGTCCCATGAAGACAAGTTTTTGCCACGTTTTCTGATTACCTGGAACTGAAGTCTGATCCCTGAAGCTCTCAACCTGGCCCCAGAATCGCCTGCAAGGTATCCCTTGCGCCAATGCGGCGGTTATCCTGACCAAAAATCATTCTTTGATATCGGAGGAGCTATAAACTCAATCTCTTGTTCCTCCAGCTGAATTCCACGCTCATATCCAACCTGCTGAAAT
Source organism: Cordylochernes scorpioides (assembly GCA_030710605.1). Classification (NCBI taxonomy): domain Eukaryota; kingdom Metazoa; phylum Arthropoda; class Arachnida; order Pseudoscorpiones; family Chernetidae; genus Cordylochernes; species Cordylochernes scorpioides. The sequence continues at coordinate 22,786,527 of CP092881.1, read as the reverse complement.
CTCACGAGACCCTACTTGGATTAAAGCTGACTATCTTGAGCCAACCCTCAACTTTCTGAGCCCTAAATCCTGTCTACGCTCTCCCTCATCTATCTTTGGTCATATGGGAATCCTTTCTTCCTTCTCAGCATGTTTTTTTTTTGCTTATCCCTAGTACACGTGGTACAGGCCATGATAATCATGGTGGGTAGTTTAGCGACTGCTTTTACTGTAAGCGCACCACATGTCTATACATGTGAAAAGCAGTTCGACTTTGCACTTACAAATGCCAGAGCCCCGTTTGGTTACTTGCACTCGCTGGTGGGGTTGGACTTTTGCAAGAATCGGGGCCATTGGAGCATTTTTTTCTAAACAGAAAAAAGTGTCCAATGCGGGAATCGAACCCGGGTCCTAGTGGTCGAAAACCAAACGGTTTAACCAGCCTTCCACCGACCCCCTTCAGCATGTGATACCTGGTATCTCTCTCGCACAAGTTCAATTCAAAGGGACCAACCCAAGATAATGGAAATGGCCGTTCTCCCTTCAATCCTCTTCAATATCTCTCGACTAATCATTTGACAGGGAAATAATAAAATCATTTAATGGAATACGCGCGTTTTCTATACAATTCCAGTGGATCTCATTTACCCATAGTTAGTTCAAAAAGGTTATCAAAATATCAGTGGTTATATTAGGACCAAATTGAATGGACCCAATCATGCAGAGTTGGAGGGATTAATTAATTGAGAACTACCCCACTTATAAAAAAAAATAAAAATACCATTTAAAATTGTAATAATCGAAGCACAGAGTATTACATTCTTTAATATAAACTCTAACAACTCTTTCATTGCACTGATACATATTTGAATATTGTACAAAAAGCACCTCTCCCTATAATTATGCATAATAATCACTATGTAAACAATAAAAAACTTAAATGTAGTGATCAAATAAGCCATAAAAACAGTTTTGGTATATTTAGACAAAAAATAACCTGTTTACTGAGGTGATAAACCTGATGTATTATTTTAAATACATATTTAAAGAGTGAAGTTCCTCTTTTAGTGCATGAATACCACCTCTCGAAATTTTATGATCTCTTCAATTTTATTATTTTTTGTAATACGTAGGATTGTTCTTATTTTACTAATCCCTCCAACTTTGCAAGATTGCGTCCATTCAATTTGGTCCTAATACAACAACAACAACAAAAACCTTTATTAAGACACTATTGTCTTACAAGGGGATTCCCCTAAAGGTTATATATGTACATGAGTGAGGAGGAAAAGCAATTTAGAGGGGAGGGGGAGCAATCAGCCGTTTTCTGTGGAGTTGAGCACCTCTTCTCTCATTTTATCAATCGCCTTGAAAAATTTAAAATATTTATAAACAAATGTTTTATCCAGCAGGAGAGCATTAAAGATTTTATATACATGTTGTTCATTGTAGTGAGCTAGCTCCGAAATTTCGCGAATTTCCAGTCTCTTTTGATGTAGGAATGGGCAATGGAATAGATAGTGGACCTATTGTCTTGGATGCCAACATTGCAGAAGTAGCAATTTAAAGGGTCGCTGTTCCAAGATTTGGTCCTAATAAAAACACTGATATTTTGATAACCTTTTTGAACTAACTATGGGTAATTGAGATCTCTCTATACTGGAATTATATAGAAAACTCGCATATTCCATTAAATTATTTTATTATTTCCCCAAAGGGGTTCTTTTAGTATTTAGAGGATCCTGTTATTTCTTCAGTAACCTGTAAAATATGTAGTTAGGATTATAAAGGGAGTTTTGTGGAATCTTTTGAGTGGGGTTATTTGGTGGGGGGAAGGTTTATAGAAGCGACCCCAAACTGCCTGTTCTAACTCTTCAATGAGTTCATTAAACACAATGAGAGGGCAGTTTTCTTTAGCTTAGACCAGGGTTCGGCAAACTGTGACTTGCGAGCTACATGCGGCTCTTTGGATGTGAAACTGCGGCTCTTTATATCGTTCCATACACAAATATTATTTATGCGAGTACTATTTATTGTTGGCAGGAAAAATATTGTGGCTATTTAAAAACTGTGAAAATTTGTAAATTGTAATTTTTTACTCTTCTGACTCAAAAGATTGCTGACCCCTGGCTTAAAGGCATTAACACACACACCATCAAAAATTTATATTAAATACTAGCGGATGTACCCGGCTTCGCCCGTGTTTTACCCGAGTAAAGGTTTGTCTAACGAATCTCTCGATAAAGTGAACATTTTTTCCCGGTCCCTTGAAAAATACTCGATAAGTTGAATAAAATCAATATTAATCGGTACCCGAGTAAAGGTCTGTCTAACGAACATTTGTTAAAACAATTCTCTATAAACTTATTAAAAGAAATAGATATATTTTGATAATTTGAAACTGATAAAGTGATCATTTTTTCCCGGTCCCTGTGTGCCGTGTCATTCTGAATTTTGTCTTTCCTAATTTTCTACATTACAAAATCATCGTTTTATCTAGTGAACATTTTTTTCCCGGTCCCTTGAAAAATACTCGATAAGGTTGAATAAATTCATGGTCGTTTATGGAAGATGGACGAAGTTCCCGGAGGTCATCTTGGGCAAGCTCCCGCGAGGCTTTTTTTCTTGTCTACTTGGCATAGCTGTGTCACCAACTCTGCCCTGATTTGTCGGTGGGTACTTGGACTGTCGGCCGGCGGCCGGGCGAATCCATTCTCTCACGGGGTGGGGCAGACCCAAGGTCATCAGGAGCAGCAAACCTAAGCCTATCTCCGTCTCAATGGTGGCGCTGCTTGCGAGTTAAAGCTACAAATCTGCAAATAACTCTAAGGATATTAAAGATATTCAAGATATTATTTTTCGTAAACCTTTCCGGAGATACACCTAATAATATCCCAAAATGTATGGATGTATTGGATGTATGGTTTTTGAATCCATAGAGGACACACACACACACACACACACACACACAGACATTCATTTATATATATATATAGATAAGATAACGGTTTCAATTCTAAGAATTTCTATTTTATTTTGGTAATACTTGTATTAAAAATATTTTTATTTGTTGTCATACTATCTATATAAAAACACTTTTTTTTTTATAAAAACAAATATTCTTCATAATCATATTGTTAGAGTTTAATTTATTATAACTCTGTGTATATATGTTTTTATTGTATTTGACCACGAGTGCCTGGTCACGTGTGTATGAATTTCTTGTATAAATAAGTGTGTTTGAGAATAAAGTGTGTGTGTGTATCAAAAGTCGTCAGACTGGTGATTTCACCTTAGTTCTAAAGATAGGAGAGCCCGCTCCGTGTTAGGACAAGAAGACCTTGGCGCTGCCTATACCTTTTGGTCGAAGAGTGAGTAAGGAGAACCAGCAAAAGAAAGAATATCTATTAACATTTTGGTCCCTCTACATCCGGATTAGGATAAAGATTAAGAAGAATTCACTCTTGATTAGAAGTTAAAGTTTTTTAAAATTCGGAAATTCAATTTGTCAATATTAAGAATCAAGAAGAAAAAGGCCTATACAAATTTAGGCAAATCATAGCAAAAGAAGAATTTATGCAAATAAAGTTTTGCAAAAAGTTATGCAAAAAAGGTTTTAGAAAAGTTTTGCAAATTGGATAAAAGTAAAAGGCCGAGGTATAGAGCGTCAAGCAATTTAAGTTAAGAAAACAAAAGGGCAAGTCTAAGCCATGAAGCGGGCTATAAGAAGTAGAGCAGTTCAACGAACGACCTTCTCCAAACTGATCAAAGGGATGGAAGCAGAACTGGCTGGGGAGGCTCCCTCAGAGAATTTCGTGAGAACTACTTACAAAATGATGGAGGAATGCCTCGTGAAGCTCCAGGAAGAGGACAAGATAGTCTTGGAATTGATGATCGATGACGAGGACAACACTAGTCGGGAATTGGATGACGAGCAGGATACTGTGATGCAGTATAAACGAAAATGGCTCGACCTGGAAAGACAAATAATTGCGTTCCTCAATCCTCCGACACAAGTTACTCAGGTCTCTCAGGACAATGGGTACCAGAAAGGCTCGTTGGGTGAAAAAGGGGCGTGTCGGTTGCCCGAATTAGAGTTGAAAAAATTTGATGGATCCTGGTTGGAGTGGTTGGGCTGGTGGGCCCAATTTTCCACGATACATGAGGATACTATACTCTCAAGTGTGGATAAGTTCCAATATTTGGTGCAGTCCATGAAGGAAAACACAAGAGCCTCCAGGCTAGTAAGGAGTTATCCCATCACCGCAGATAACTATCCAAAGGCAATTGCGGCGTTGAAGGACCGCTTCGGGGATAGAGTGATTCTCACAGAAGTATACGTGAGACAACTCTTGGGATTGGTGGTGAATAACGCCCGGAGAAAGACCATAGGCATTGAGGATCTCTATGACAAGTTAGTGTCCTATTTAAGATCGTTGGAATCCCTCGGGATCACTACCGAACAAAATGCGGCGTTCTTGTACCCGCTTGTCGAGTCAAGTCTGCCGGAGGAGTTACTTACGGTGTGGCAGCGTAGTGACATTTCCGGATATAATGATGAAGATGGAGATGCGCCTCAACCTGTTGACGGGCGGCTCGGCTCGTTGTTAAAGTTCTTAAGACGAGAGGTAAAAGGCGAGAAGCGTCTGGCCTATGTACGATCTGGAATAGGGGAATCCTCGAATTCCAAAAGTGTAAGGCCAAATACAACGAGGCTTCATGTGGCTGAGGTCAACAAGCCAGGAGAGAGAGACATGAAGGCATGTCTGTTTTGTCGAGGCGACCACTGGTTGACGAACTGTCAAAAATGGTTGGCCATCTCTGTCCAGAAGAGAAGAGGAGTGTTGATGAGGCATAGGGCTTGCTTCAAATGTTTTAGAGTGGGTCATCACGCCTGCCAATGCTGGAGAGATGCAGAATGCGGGATATGCAAGAAATCGCATAATACCTTGCTGCATCTCGGGGAGCGTTTGATGTCAAATCGAGGACCATCGAGCTCTAAGGAGAACATCCACCCGAAGACTGAATCCAATGCAGAAAAACCTGATGTGTCATTCGCCGGCATGCATGTAAGAACAGCAGTGCCTACGGCGCTTTTGGCCACGGCTTTAGTACGGCTGGTAAATCATCGGAATGAAGAAAAGGTGGTGAGAGCCTTGCTTGATCAGGGTTCGCAGTCTTCTTTTATACATCGGGACGTGCTCCAGGGTCTGAGTATCCCGGTTTCCAGGGTTGACGCCCAGATCTATGGAATCAATGCGACCAAGGGAGAGGAAGTTAAAGACCTTGCCCATTTTGCCATCAAGCCTATAGGAAATCAAAATTGGGAGTTGCCATTGCAGGCCTTGGTGGTGAATAAAATGACAGGACTGTTGCCGAGTAAGGACCTTCGCCTACCAACACGCAGGTATTTACTACCCGTGTGCAGTACGAGGATAATTTGGAGACTATCTTAAAGAGATTCTGGGAGGTTGAGGAGGTTCAGGTTGCCAACAAGATAACTCCCCAAGATGAGTTTTGTGAGGACCTATACAAAAGGAGTGTTCGACGAGACACCAATGGAAGATATATAGTTCCCTTGCCCTTTGATCCACGGGTTGGAATGCAGGATTGTTTCGGAAACTCCTTGGACTTATGTGTCAAACGGCATCATGCAGTCCTTGGAGGCCAACCTGATAGAAGGAAATTTAGAGTGGTTTTTGACGCATCTGCTAAAACAAAAAATGGATTTTCATTTAATGATAGACTTTACATTGGTCCAAAACTACAGAAAGATATATTGTCTATCCTGATGAATTGTCGAAGACACAAAATCTTTATTATGTCAGATATAGAAAAGATGTATCGACAGATTTTGGTCCGTCCTTGCGATGCAGAAAGGCAAAGAATTATATGGAGGAGAAGATCGGAAGATAAATTGATGGCTTATAGACTTAACACTGTTACCTATGGCACTGCTGCAGCACCCTTTTTGGCAATGAGAACCCTATTAAAATTGGTAGAGGATGAAGGGGCTAAGTATCCTAGAGCCTCTAGAGCAATCATAGAGGACACTTACGTAGATGACATTATTACCGGTGCAGATGATCTAAGAGATGGAATGGCGTTGCGTGATGAACTCATCGAGTTGCTTAGATGTGGAGGATTCACCTTGAAGAAGTGGTCATCAAATGATCCGACGATTTTGGGCAACATGGCGAAAGAACATTGCGCACAAAAGATTATGTTTGAACAATCCAAGGTTATAAGGACATTGGGTTTGGGATGGATCCAAAGTGAAGACTGTTTCGTATATGACGTTCAGTCGTTGGAAAAGATATCGGTGACTACCAAACGCGAAATGCTTTCCTTTATCGCCAAGTTATATGATCCCTTGGGATGGTTGGCACCTGTCCTTGTAACAGGAAAAATAATGGTTCAAAGGTTGTGGATCACGGGATTACATTGGGATGATCCGATGGATGAATCATGGATTGAGACATGGACTAAATTTCGAAAGGAATTGAATTTCATAAGAGGTTTGAGAATACCCCGATGGCTGGGTCTCGGAAGGAATACCCAGGGAGTACAGTTGCATGGATTCGGTGATGCCTCTGAAGACGCCTATGCGGCGGCCGTTTACATAAGAATTCCCACTGATGATGGTGTTAGTGTAAAACTGTTGGCATCAAAAACTAAGTTGGCTCCCATTCAGAAGATGTCAATTCCACGCTTAGAGTTGTGCGCAGCTCTTCTACTGACCAGACTAATGAAATATATAATGGAAGAGTTGAATATCACCATGGAGAGTGCTACCTGTTGGTCCGATTCTACCATAGTCTTGAGTTGGATAAGAACTATGTCTAGAACTCTCCCCACTTTCATCGGCAATCGTGTGGCGGAAATTCAGAGTTGTCCACAAGTCAGGGAGTGGCGCTATGTTCCCACAGGAGATAATCCAGCGGATATTGCCTCGCGAGGAATTCAGGGGTCCGAGCTGAAACAGTCTTCCATCTGGTGGACGGGACCTACCTGGTTATCAGCAGAATCAACAGAATGGCCCAGAAAGCTTCCTGTGTTTGAGAACCAAAGTCAAATTGAGCTCCTGAGTGTTCATGCCACCAGTGAAACACCTTTCTTGGTGGCTATCGGAGAGATGAGCTCGACCTTTAATGGATATATCCGAAAGGTGGCCTGGATATTGCGTTTCTGCCATAACTGCCGCTACAGCGCGGAGCGCTATCAGTCGCACTTAACAACAGCTGAACTGAGAAATGCTCATCGGAGAATACTTCAATCAATTCAGTTCCAACATTTCAAGGAAGAGCTAAGAAGTTTGACCACTTTAGGATCAGTAAAGCGCACGAGCAAGATTTATGGTTTAGCACCGTTCCTCGACGATCAAGGAATCATTAGAGTCGGCGGTAGATTAAAATGGGCTCCATCTATGACATATGAACAGAAACATCCTGCGCTATTGCCTTCATCAGGAGGGGTGGCTCAGATGATTGTTCAGGCAGCTCATATGCGGACTTTGCACGGAAGTGTGCACCTGATGCTGTCCACATTAAGACAGAAGTATTGGATGCTGAGAGCAAAAGATCAGGTGAAGAGATGCATTCGAGAGTGCGTGACATGCTGCCGATACAATCGCGTCACTCAGGGCCAGCTAATGAGTGATTTGCCTAAGGAGAGATTGACACCGGGTAAACCCTTTTCAATTAGTGGTGTAGATTATGCGGGACCTGTGAACCTTCGATTGTCCAAGGGTAGAGGCCGAAAGACTGAAAAGGGCTACATCTGTCTATTTGTGTGCTTTGTGACCCGAGCAGTACATCTTGAATTAGTCACAGATGCCTCTACACCCACCTTCATGTCGGCCTTCAAGCGATTTGTAGCGCGAAGAGGGCATTGCACTCGGCTGTATAGCGATCAAGGAACAAATTTTGTCGGAGCTGCACGACAGTTACGTTCACGTTTCTATCTGGCGCAAAATCAATTAAAAGAACTGGCAGTCGTGTTAGCTAACGATGGAACTGAATGGAAGTTCAACCCTCCGGGGGCCCCCCATTTTGGTGGTCTTTGGGAAGCTGGGGTCAAGGCTTTGAAGTATCATATGAGGCGAATTATTGGGAACAATTTGTTGACATATGAAGAACTGCTGACCGTTCTAGTTCAAATCGAGTCTTGTTTGAATTCGAGACCTTTGTACCCAATGAGTAATGATCCTAATGATCAAGCGGTATTGACTCCCGCCCATTTCTTGCTTACTGAACCATCATCTTGTGTCCCGGAAGATGACCTATTATTGGTAAAGAATCATCTCCTAACAAGATGGCAGTTGGTTCAGAGGGTCTTGCAACATCTATGGAAAAGATGGTCCAGGGACTACTTGAATAACTTGCAACAGCGCAATAAGTGGAAGACCATCTCTCCCAATGTCGACATCAATACTTTAGTATTGATAAAAGAGGAAAGAATGCCCCCTGCAAAGTGGCTTATGGGCAGAGTGGTGGAGACACATCCTGGGAAGGACGGCCTGGTGTGGGTTGTTTCGGTGCGGACATCGGTTGGAGTGCTCCGAAGACCCTTGGTGAAGCTGGTGCTGCTTCCGGTGGCCCCTCCGGAACTTGATGTGACCCATCAACTCGGGGAGGAATGTTAGAGTTTAATTTATTATAACTCTGTGTATATATGTTTTTATTGTATTTGACCACGAGTGCCTGGTCACGTGTGTATGAATTTCTTGTATAAATAAGTGTGTTTGAGAATAAAGTGTGTGTGTGTATCAAAAGTCGTCAGACTGGTGATTTCACCTTAGTTCTAAAGATAGGAGAGCCCGCTCCGTGTTAGGACAAGAAGACCTTGGCGCTGCCTATACCTTTTGGTCGAAGAGTGAGTAAGGAGAACCAGCAAAAGAAAGAATATCTATTAACACATATTTTAAAAATTTTTTATTTATCTTTAATGTATTATATGAGTAAACTAATAGATAGTAAATGAATACATGTTTTTTAAAGTAGCAGGCTTATCAGTAAGTACTGATATTTAAAACTGTCCCAATTTCAAGAATCCTTGAAATCACCTGGAGGACTCCCCGCGTTATCAGAGCCTACAGGTGGTGCGGGACTGTGGGAATATAAGTCCGAGATTGTGGTTCCTGTCGTGCCACCATGGAGATCCTGGGACTGCTGTGGTTGCTGCAGGTTGGCCTGGTTCTCGGCCAGGAAGGTAAGCTACTCAGGAAGGAAATTCTCTCTATAGAGAACAGTATTTCCCAAACACATGACTATTTTCAAATAGCAAAATTTATAAGGATATTATTATTCAAAATCAAATATAACGTAAAAATCACACAATATTATAAAAAACAAATAAAGCATATCCTGACCAGGAGCACATGTGCTTTACAGAAGGCAGAGCGCCATCTGGTGGAACAAAAATCAACTAAGCATTGATTTAGACTGTTTCCTAATATTTGGCCAACCCAATTTCTTGATAAATCAAGAAAAGCCATCCACGAACGCGTTCCGCGCTGTTGGCGCTAGTCAGCGGGGAGTAGGCTGTACCACTACGACCAAAAACAATTTTGGTTCCAGAGGCTTCTTGAGAAACCAAGAAATGGGTATTTAAGGCCAAATTTGCGTAAATACGCAATATTATATTACATATCTGAATGAAATTTGAGCATGATATAGAATTAGGTTTGAAAGGCGTCACTGCCATTGTTTTAATCGCTAAATATAATTATAATAATAACGAGAAAAATTCTTATCATCACTATTAATGAGAATAATGATAATCATTCGATTAAAATATTCAGATTAATTTTACATTCAACATAGCGCACTAAGGTTAGTTATATGGAGAAGAGTTTATCTTAAAGATTCCCAATTTTTTATCCTGCTCTACTTATTCTTCTCGTACAGTACATAGAAGGAAACCACTAGAGGAGGCGTATTATATACAACATAGAATTGTGGGATTATATTCATGTACCTAGAGAGACACCTCTCCCTTTAATTATTCCTCAGAACGATGCATTGCTTTATTTACTAGTGGAGATGAAGAATGAGCCACAACACCAGTTTTGGCAAATTCAGACAAAAGCCAACGTGTATACTGCAACATCCTTGTACTTTCTTATTATCAGAAAATCTTTATTGTCTTTATAATGTCTGATACAGCTTTAAGTTCTTTATTTGCGAACCGCCAAAGTGACAAAAACAGATCAAAAAGGGATGATGATAACCTGTGTCTTTCAGATTAACATTTTCATATAAACATATATATACATGACATAATAAAAATATGATTTTATTATTCATAAAATAATTAAAATTCTATAATCACAGAGTTAAATTTTAAAATGAAAAGGAATCCTTAACAAAAGAAATATAACCTAATATTTTTTAAAATTGTAAATAGATAATAACATTGTTAGTTGTAGGTATGCAAAAACTGTTTGCTTAAAAAAATAATCAAAATAATAAATATTTTTTTGGGACAAAAGTTATCATTCATTTTTACCATCCACGACTGCATGAATTGGTAACGTAACTAGAATACGTCTTTTTTATGACATACATATGTTAAATCTCTTCTTACGTTCCATTTGGGAACGTCTCTATCTTAATCCAGTCTAGCTCAACATTAGTTTTTAACACATACATACAGCAAATATAGTGTACACCCGGGTTTACATGTGATTTGTTGTTAAGTATAGATAATAATAATACCAATACATTTTTTTTTAAACATTGAATATTAACATTTATTGGTCTTCATGGAATTTACAAAATAAAATTTTTGTATTTATCATTGTGTAGCATGAGTAGGCAAAACAAAAAAAAAGGTTTAATATCTTTTTGCAAATAAAAAAAATTCCTATAAAAGAAAATTGACTGAGAGCCTACAATTTGGTATTTCAACCAAGTTACCGCATCTAGATAAAATGATCAATCAATAATAATTAATACCTTTAAGAAAACATAAGGTTGAAACCTCAATTCATCATATATCTTAAATAGTCGAGTCTATCAAAATTTGATATTTGCCATGGTTTTTACCATGCTTTCTATACGGACCTCGTTATGTCTATATATTTAAGAAACTAAAGGTGTGAAATACTTACCAAGCGTCTTCATTACATTCCCTCCTAAAGCTTGCCTCGGTTACCCTCGGTTAACCTAAAAAACTCGATCCGGTCCCGTTGAAAGTTTGATCAAAACTGCCGTTATATTCAAAATAAAGCTCCGAGGTAAGTTCTCAACTTTTACTACAGAGTAATCAAATAATTAATATTCCTAGAATATAATAAAAGAGTAAATATTATAAATTTAAAAATAAAATATTATTATTTTTAAAAGAGAGATATCGAAATAACAAATATAGATGCTTAATCCTTTGAGAAAATTAAAATTCTTCTTTTCTTTTAAAATAAAAATTTGAGGTAATAAAAAAAATTGGCAAAAATAAAGATAATAAAATATATAATTTTATCTTTAAATTTAAAGTACTTTCTACTTTAGGAAATTCGAAATTGGGCTTTTTATTAAAAGGTTTGAGATAATAATAAAATTGATTAAATAGGGATAATAAAAATATAAATTATTTATTTTAAATTTAAAGTAATTTCTTCTTTAAGAAATTTAAGTAACTAGACACATCTATTTTCTCTAGCTATGTTTGTGGTTGATTTTATTCATTTTAGAACAAAATAAATATTAAAGAAAGTTTAAGTTAACTTTCTTATCGAGAGATAATTTAAATTAATAATGAAATAGAAATAAAATCTACCATGTTTGCCCCTCTGAGAAATTTTTCGTAATAATTTCTTCTTTAAGAAATTCTAAAAATACTAAGTATGCCCAATCTATCTGAATGTGATATCATAAGTTATATATAACAAAAAAAAGGAAGGTGAAGAGATGGGCTGGTTTAACAAAGAAGATTGCTCGAAGTCCTCTTCTTTCTTGTCGAGGCAGCTTCTCCATTGTCTACCAGCTTTTCCATTTACACTGTGGGCGAACTTTAAAGACATAGGTGCCATCTCCCGCTGGGCATCTTCTTCTCCGGCTTCTGGTGTAGATCCTTCGCTGGACCTCTCTGCAATGGGCTCCAGGATCCTTGGGCAGGACTCGTGTCACCTCCACCTTTCTGGGCTTTAAAGGCATAGGTGCCATCTCCCGCTAGGCCTCCCCGGTTCCTGGTCTTCTTCTGGACCCTACTGCAATGGACTTCTGGCTACTTAAACAGGGCCGATGTCATCTTTCTACAGCAGGTCTTGGGATGCACGTCCAGGGCTGCGTCCTCCCCTGCCTTGACCTTTAGAGCACCGTCGGCCATTGCTGTGGGACTTCCATCTGGACAACAAACACTCCGGCAATACACTGCGTATATATATATGATGTAAATGTTTACATCTTTGTTGGGTCTGTTTGGTGGAAAATCTGGCCCAACACATATTTATTGCTAGCTATATATCATACACCATGTTGTGGCTTATTTTTCATCACTAGTGAAGATTTTTACTAGGGTGATGAACATAATGCATTGTTCTGGTGCATAATTACAGGGAGATATGTCTCTTTGAGGTACATATATATATGAATGAGTCAAATTCCGTCAGTTTGTTTATGTGATACTAAAAATATCAGCGCAGATAATATTGAAAATGCTAATGATTATAATAATAACACTTCGTTGAAGCACAAGCTAGTCCATTCATCTTTGTATAAAGATAATAGAAATTATATATTATAATGTGTGTAATATCTATATATATAAAAATGAATGTTTGTATGTTTGTTTTTTGTTTGTATGTCCGGTATACAAATTCGCAGTAGTTCACTAATTCAAACCAGAATTTCCATACATAGGTAAAAAATACGGGGAAGACGATAGGCTATTTTAAAAAATATATAAATCAATTATTAAAACTATATATTCAAATTATTCTACTTAGCTCGCGAGCAGCGCCTCTAGCGGTGAAGATGGGAGGTAATATCAGCTGACCTAATGTACATGTAAAGTTTGGAGCGGGACGTTTCACAAGAGTGACATCCACGGCGCCATATTTATAATTGTAATGAATAGTGTTTGAATAAAACATTTAATCGGGTAAACCCGGGCGTTGCCCGGGTCATTAGTCTAGTAAAATATAAAGATTATACAAGTATATGAGGCATTGTATATGAGGACAATGAAAGGAATATAATTTGATATTAAAATATTGTTATGGTAAAAAACTTTATAAGGCTTAGGAATCTGGCTGTCACTCTAGATCGGTTCGTAGAACGGAGAGTCTTTAATAGTGTTGGAAAATTGAAATCATCCGTACAATTTTCCTTTAAATAGTACAAATTGGTACAAATTTATCATATAATTTATAGATGAAAACACTTATTTGTGTCGTCAGAACTCCATTTATCTTAAAGCATGCATCTGATGATAATGCCTGGTCAATAATTTTTATCAGAGAGAACTTTAGATAGAAATATCTAATTTTGAGCATAAATGTTCCTGCATCAATATAAATTTTATTAAACTAGGCTTTATTGGGTGAGTATTTTTTAAATCTGTTTCTCAACATTAAGATAGAAATTCTTAGCCATTTTCAGTTGTATTTGCAAAAAGAGTGGTATCAGTTAAAGAAAGGATGTTTTACAGATTCGAGTCCCTCTCCATTTTGTCTAATATGCTTAGCATGAATGTGCAGGAAATATCTTGTCCTTTGACGATGCGGCTATGAAGTATGTGGAGGCCAAGGCAGCAGAGCTGGGCAAGACGGTGGACTGGTGGGACTTGTATGGAGAGCAGCCTTCTCTCAAGTCTAACCCAGAGTGGAGCAGGTGAGTGGATCGCGTCATGTTCTGTTTATAAAACATAGCTAAGTTATAATATATATATTATCAAGCCTTGATAAAGGTTGGCGTTCAGCCAACCGAAACATTGGCAAATAAATATTTTATTCAATCCAATATATGCCTTTTTATTATCTAATGATTTAAATATATATTTTTTAATTTATTTATTTCAATTCAAAACGTTATGTCCCCCTAGGGACACTTGCGCTAAATGTACATACAAATATAACAAAGAAAATATTCAACATGGAAAGATACACAGAATGATTTAAATATGGATTGCTCATATTCAATATATATATGACAAAAATAAGTTCAAACTCTTGCAATATGTAAAAGAAAATGTTTATACAAATGTAGAATCAATTATATTTGTTTGTTTCAGCAAAAAGATCAAGATAACTACGGAAAAGTTTGTTTACAGTGATATAAAGATTGATAATGATTTTCGCAACATCTACGGAGAGTTAGAATTGGTGAACGAGGAGACTAAGCCAATCGTTAAATACTTGGAGAATGAAATAGATCTCCATAGGTATGCCACATGGTATCCTAAACAAGGAATTCGCTTTAAGGTGACCACAGGTGCAAAGGTGACTCCTAATCTTCCAGAAGGAATGGATGACAAGAGTCTAGATCCTGAAGATATTGTGGTCGTTGGAGTAGAAGACACCTTAGCCTATGACGAACAAAAACTTTCAGGGGCGGGTAACATTACGGTTGAGCCAAATTCTGCCATTAAAGTTGAATGGAACGTAATCCAGGATATGGTGGAAGCATCTTGGACTACTCAACTGTCCGTGGAAGGATTCTTTGCCGTGACCTTCACCGGGGACTCCGAGCCTCAGTTCTTCCCCATCACTGAGGTCTCCGACCCCAGCCTCCAGCTAGACAACGAACGGCTGCTCTTCAAAGCCAGCGGGACATTCCAAGGATTTGTCCCGAAGAAGTTAGAGCCACTCGTGGTACCACCAGAATAACTTTTCTCACTTTTCAAAGTCACATCTTCCCCTGTCAAAAATAAAATGGTGTTATCTATTTTGTATGTATTTTGTTTTATACCCTTCTAGATAACACATAGTAATTATCATACTAATAGCTCTAAAAATGGTCATTAAAAATAGTTTGGAAATGGCATGTATTCTATATTACTATTGGATTATACACTGCGTGACATTGAAAATGGAACACCAAGAAATAGTGGCCAGAAAATTATGCAAATTTCAGGGTAGACGCGCCTAACCGAGTTATGCAAATGATGTAAAATGCGCAGCTCTCGTGCGCACATGGAGTAAGATATAAGGGAAGGAACTTGCAGAAAGGACAGTATTCGTGTCGTTATTTCTTCAAGGAAAATCATTGTATAAATTTTGTTCTTGTGTCAAAAGACACGTGTAATAAGAGAGAATGCCAGGTCATCGTAAACGGAGGCAGTTCAAGCAGACAGACGCTTTTACGAGGGGCATGGTGATCGGACTGAAAAGGGCAGGTTGGTCCATACGTCAAATCGCAGCTGATACACACCTTGGTGCGTCCACGGTGCACCGACTGTGGAGAAGATGGTTGGAACAAGGAAATGTGGCAATTAATAGGAATGTCGATGCAACCAGAGTGACGTCAGCACGTGTGGATCGGCGTATCCTTCGACAAGCAGTGGCGGCCCCACAAGTCACTTGTACCGCCATCCTGCAACATGTGCAAGACACCCTAGATCATTCCATCTCGACCAGAACCATTTCCCGTCGATTGGTTGCTAATGGCTTGCACTCATGCCGTCCGCTAAGAAGACTGCCATTGACCCCCACCGAATAGGCGCCAACGTTTGGAATGGTGCCGGGCTAGATCGACGTGGATGACGGAATGGCACAGGGTCGTGTTCTCAGATGAGTTGCGTTTCTGCTTGTCCAGTGATAGTCGCCGTGTACGCGTGTGGCGTCGACGTGGAGAAAGGTCCAATCCGGCAGCAATTGTGGAACGCCCCACCGTGCGACAACGTGGAATCATGGTTTGGGGCGCAATCGCGTATGATTCCAGGTCACCTTTACTTCGTATTCAGGGCACTATGACGGCCCAACGATACGTTGATGATGTGCTGCGACCGGTGACACTCCCTTACCTTCAGGGGGTACCCAATGCCCTTTATCAGCAGGATAACGCCCGACCGCACACTGCTCGCATTAGCCAACAAGCTCTGCAAGATGTACAGATGCTTCCTTGGCCACCGTACTCTCCTGATCTCTCACCAATCGAGCACGTCTGGGACATCATTGGACGCCGTTTGCATGCCTTGCCACAGCCGCGTTCAGAAGACGAACTGTGGCAAATGGTTGAGAGGGAATGGAGAGCCATCCCTCAGGACGCCATCCGTACTCTGATTGACTCTCTACCTAGACGTGTTGCTGCGTGCATCGCCGTCCGCGGTGGTCCTACTTGCTACTAAGCCGACTCCGTTCTCGCTCTGTATTATGACTATCATTTTGAAATAAAGATCACTTATTGTTCGTCCCTGTCTCTCTCTGTCTGCCGAGTTTCATCACTTTCTGGCCACTATTTCTTGGTGTTCCATTTTCAATGTCACGCAGTGTACAATTGTATCATATTCTGAACTAACATCAATCTGGGTGTAAATGTCACCAATGGTAACTGATGCTAATCAAGATTTGCAGACATGATCACACATATTAAGGTCGAGAGGGAAAAAAAGGTATTCCAAATCACGTATGATCGAAAATGAGTGAATCAATGTATTAAAAGATTTTTTTCTAAATATACCATTTTTAAATTTGTAAAAAAACTATGAAAGATAAGAGGATATACTTAGGTGGGGTAGAAAGTATACCTAGTCAGAATTTAGATGTATATCAGGGAGCCTCAAGGGTGTCTAAGTAGAAAATATATGTGTTCTTCATGTCTCTTTCATGGGTTAATATTGAATTCAATATGGGGTCTGGAAATATAAGTAGCAAATACTTGTTAATAACGTATAACTGAGGAGAGGAGCTTCATATAGATATCAGCCCGATATAGTGATTGGATTTACCAACGACCTGGGTCTACCCAGCTGGCAGTACAGACTCCACAATGTGTTACATCCATTGAATATAATTTACCTATCAACCTGGGTCTACCCAGCTGGCAGTACAGTCTCTACAATGTGTTTCATCCATTGAATGTGATTCACCTATCAACCTGAGTCTACCCAGTTGTCAGTATAGTTTCCACAATGTGTTTCATCCATTGAATGTAATTTACCTATCAACCTGGGTCTACCCAGCTGTCAGTACAGTCTCCACAGTATGTTTCATCCATTGAATGTGATTCACCTATCAACCTGAGTCTACCCAGTTGTCAGTACAGTTTCCACAATGTGTTTCATCCATTGAATGTAATTTACCTATCAACCTGGGTCTACCCAGCTGTCAGTACAGTCTCCACAGTATGTTTCATCCATTGAATGTGATTCACCTATCAACCTGAGTCTACCCAGTTGTCAGTACAGTTTCCACAATGTGTTTCATCCATTGAATGTAATTCACCTATCAACCTGGGTCTACCCAGCTGTCAGTACAGTCTCCACAATGTGTTTCATCCATTGAATGTAATTTACCTATCAACCTGGGTCTACCCAGATGTCAGTACAGTCTCCACAGTATGTTTCATCCATTGAATGTAATTTACCTATCAACCTGGGTCTACCCAGCAGGCAGTACAGTTTCCACAATGTGTTTCATCCATTGAATGTAATTTACCTATCAACCTGAGTCTACCCAGCTGTCAGTACAGTCTCCACAGTATGTTTCATCCATTGAATGTAATTTACCTATCAACCTGGGTCTACCCAGCTGTCAGTACAGTTTCCACAATGTGTTTCATCCATTGAATGTAATTTACCTATCAACCTGGGTCTACCCAGCTGTCAGTACAGTTTCCACAATATGTTTCATCCATTGAATGTAATTTACCTATCAACCTGGGTCTACCCAGCTGTCAGTACAGGCTACACAATGTGTTTCATCCATTGAATGTAATTTACCTATCAACCTGCGTCTACCCAGCTGTCAGTACAGTTTCCACATTATGTTTCATCCATTGAATGTAATTTACCTATCAACCTGGGTCTACCTAGCTGTCAGTACAGTTTCCACAATGTGTTCCATCCATTGAATGTAATTTACCTATCAACCTGGGTATACCCAGCTGTCTGTACAGTCTCCACAATGTGTTACATCCATTGAATATAATTTATCAATCACCTGTGTCTACCCGGCTGTCAGTAAGGTCTTCACGGTTTGTTTCGGCACAGTGTGTTGAATCTGATTTACCTATAAAGCTGGACTCTTCCGTGCTGTCCTAAAAATTCTGATAATACCGAGCTTTGAAAAAGTTAGTGTTAAAAAATATATATACGATTTTTAATCCAATATATTTGTAAATATAACAAAGAGATTAAATAAAATCTATTATAGATATTATACTATTCTCTAGTCCTCAATTCCAAGGCTAATGCGCATATGGGCGCATGAATGGCTGTAATAAAATTAACTTAAAGTTTTTTTTTTGTTTCAAACATTTTTTATAGGTTTAGCTCTATTTTCAAATTTTCATATACGATGGGCTAATGGTCCAGTTAATATTGCAACAGCCGTGAAAAAAATTCGCTCAGGAATACCTTGGCAGGATCATGGTAAGCTCACGCGCAGCGCTGCAGGAAGTTTCCTTTTTTTTAAATTTTAAAATGCTAGCTTTCAAGCGAAAATCGCTCTTCAACAGACTTAATTAAAAGGATCGTTTTTTTTTTAAAGAAGTACCTGCAAATTACACGAGCGGCGTGGATATTTACAGTTAAATATGATCGCTATTTACATCTTTTTGTGTTTTACTCTATTATAGAGTTTTAAGGCACCTATACCTGTTTACATTATTAGGGAAACTAGCATTAATAAAAGTACATCTGTTGGGGCACGTTTTTGTAACCATACCCCAACAGAAGGCGTATGTATATTCAAATCAAATGGATACATGGCTTCCCTCCCACATAGACTTACAGACCTTTTTTTTTTGCCCAGAAACTTAGACACTTGGTGACACCAGACTTCCATGCCGAAAGCTGATGCCTGGTAAAGAAGAAGACATCCAGAGACATCCGAGCTGGAAACTGTTGTTTCATATGTACATATATTCCCCTCACCAAAAATTTAGGTAAAGGTGACCAGAAAAAAAAAAAGAGAAAAATGGAGAAGGAAGATCTCTAAAGACTGAACCTTATAAAATATCCTTCCCGAGAAAGGAAAGCATCACATTACAGTCCAGGTAAAAAGGGCCTGGGTCAATTTTAGCCAAGACGGGGGGGCGATATATATACCGTCCCGAGAAAAAGGGAGGATTGTATTTCAATCCATGTGGAAAGGGGGGGGGGCCTGGAGTCTGAAATCTTACACTAGTGCCGTGGCTGTTTCTCTCTTTAGATTTTTTTGTTTTGGTAATACTATATGTTCTATTTTGATGGGAGAGGCCTGGGGCGTCTATGAAATTGATACTGGAGCCGTTGGCCATTTTGATTGGTGTTTCTTTCGGCGAATGAAAATGGAGAATGAGATGAATAAAAGAAGGTTCTTTGCCAAAAAGGCAGGATTCGATCTGAGTCGCTCAGTGAAAGGACAGTCTTCAGACGGGAGACCAGACCTTTGCCGGCACTTTCGAGAAAAGGTAAGTCATTTGTCATTATGACTTAGCGCCTTCCCCCCCCCCCCCCCCCCCCTTTTGTGTAGTAGCCAACCTAGATTTCGCATGGGCCCTAAAGGGCTATAAAGTAACTTCAGGTCACCTCTATCTAAATTTTACTATGTAAATAGCATATCTCGTCAGTATAGACATGTTCCCAAATTTTAAGATATTTAAATAAATATCTAGAGAAAATTTCTTGTTTCCTCTGTTACCTATTTCATACATAATTTGCCTTATGGTGCTACTCCCACTGTTTAAATGAAATGTTGTATGTTTCTTACCTATTTGAAGGGAATGTTACTAATAATCAAGTCTCCCATAAATTACCGGCCACATACATTGTCGCGAGTGTCTGTGTTTCAGTGTTTTATAGATTGCCCAATTTAATAACGATTTCATGGGTTGCCTGATGAAATTGTATACTAGTGTCGCGGCTGTTTCCATCTTTAGACCATTGTTCTGACAATATTATATGCTCGATCCTTGCTTTAGCTCAACTCTTAATCAATTACAGAGTTTTTCCCCTTTTTTTCTATTTTTATTTATCCTTTTTTTTCTATTTTTATTTATCCTGTTTGCACAAATTGCATTACATGTGATGATGTAAAGACATATGCCGATAGTGCATCATTGACAGCTGTGCTGCTATTATACAACATTAAGGTCTTGCTGCGGGTTATATACATGGGGTTGTTGGCCTAAATTGCTATATATATATATACTTAAGTAAGGAAACTTTAATAAGTCACATCGTGTATCCTCCCTTTTCAACTATCCAAACCGGGAACGCAACAATTTCGCCCGCCGCGGGGCTCGAATTTAGTATATGTTTCTTCCCCTATACTTTAGAAATATATACCTAATGAAAAGCCATACTATTTTTAAGTATTGGTGAAGTAGTCCACGCATCCTGAGATTAACAGTCTATTATAAATCGTAAATTTTAATTTATGCTTTCCGTTTCACTGGCATTTTATCAGGCAATGAAAGTTATGTTGAGGCGGTGTATACCGCATCTCTCGCCGCTGTCTTTTACGATTCACATTGTTTGTGGCAAAATTTTAATATTATCATTGATTTCTGATATCAAAGTAAAACGTCTATGGGGATGAGTATCTTTTATTCTGGTCTCCTCGAGCATTCGAGCTTGTCCGCCCTTCTACAGGAGAAACATATACAATATATCAAGAAAATATAACGTCGCCTGATGCTAAAACTATTATGATTCTATGTACATATATATATATACATTAGGAAGTTTTGCATATTATTTGTTTTCTTAAGACATATTTTTTTGATTAAGGTATTACACATATTCTACTATTGTTTGCTATATTCTATGAATTATCTTATAGGTTAGAAATTCTATTATTTAAGTAGTTTTATAATAGTTATTGGCTATTACATATAAGTTACTTATATTATTGTTGATATTATTAGCTGGTACTAGGATATATTGTGTTATATGTTTCGAGCAAATCTATTTTCTATTAATGCTATTGTGTTTTCTGAATAATAGAAAATCAATTATAAGCCTTTGATATTTGCTGTTTATGTTATTGTAATGTATTCTAGGTTCTCCTAATGCGAAAGTGTGACCTGTTCCTTTGCAGTATTGGAAAATTAGAGACCTATTGTCTTGATTAATAACGTTGCGTCTATGTTCATATATTCTATTGCTGACTCTCCTTCCTGTCTCCCCTGCGTATTACTTGGCAGCTGTTACACTCTACGGAATATATTGCCTTTTATTCTCTGTTTTGGTTAGTGGGTTTTATGATAGTAGGATTATTTTAGATAGCGGACTTTTATGGTGGAGCCTATGTTAGGGGAATTACAGTAATACGTTTGGATGCCAGAGTTTCTTAAGTAGTTGGCTATTGTTATAGATGTTTGTGAGTATGGAATGTAACATATCGCCCTATAGATATTTTGTGGAAATGTTGTAATATAAAGATGGTTTGGTA
Organism: Cordylochernes scorpioides; assembly: GCA_030710605.1. Lineage (NCBI taxonomy): Eukaryota > Metazoa > Arthropoda > Arachnida > Pseudoscorpiones > Chernetidae > Cordylochernes > Cordylochernes scorpioides. Next base: position 22,765,010 of record CP092881.1, on the reverse strand, counting down.
TCCTGCTTGCTGGACATTATTTATAATGTTCTGTGTCTCAATCATTTTGAATTCTGTTGCGAGCACCATTGATTACAATTTCTTTATTTTACTTTCTCAAATTATTATATACAGTATGAGAAATGAGGTTGGATTTCCCATGGTTCAAATTTAGAACGGTGATCAGTGTTTTACAGTAGTCTACTGAAATGACTTAGCATTTTTTTTTCTTCATCATAGCTCTGATATAATTTTCTCACAGCAGAGGTGAGTTCTGATAATTATTGCTGGATACAAATAGCTTAACTTCATTTTAATAGCGCTTTCTATCAAATCATACTAGCCTGTGCATCCAGATATATGAGCCTTAAGGTGAAAATAGAATTGAAGATCCAGTTAGCGTACCCGTGAAGAGAGAAATTTGATCACCATAAAAAGACGCGTCAGGCAACCGACTTTTTTTTTTTCATGATGCCTCCAACTGCATATGATCTTAAATATCCTGTATACACTCTGACAAGGGAAGGTTATCCTGAATTGACAAATGTATAATTTTTGTCTTTAGTAGAGATTTCCAAGATTCTATTTCTGAAACATTTTTTTTGGATGAAGACAAATAAAACCATCTTGATAGTATTGAATTTTACAGTAAATATTTGCCAGCAGAAGGCATGATGAGATTACATGAAATTTAAACCAGTTATATGCTTAGTATGTTTCTTCAGCTGTAATTTGACACAGTCATCAAATGAAGAAATGGGCAGTACGCCATATCTTGATGCTGGACACTTCTGTGTCAGGAAGGTGTAGTTAGTCTGTTTAATGAGAATTTCAATAATTATCGAAATTTTGCAGATTATCATTGGGGATTTGAACAACTGTCTTGAAAAATTTTGAACAGCCTGAGTAGATAAAGGAATCCTGGAGTTAGAGTGGAGAATTAGTAGTACAGACTGACCACTCGACGCAGATAACTCTAGGGAACAATTATTGTGTTAATCCGCCGTAGACAAGAAGAACATTGATTCTCAGGATACTCGATAGGCAGAATTTTGAGAATTGATAAGGTCATGGTTAAAGTTTACACAGGCATGTGGGAGTAAAGACAGTGATTTAAAGAGGCAGCCTTGTGTCTTAAATACTTTCAGTGGAAGCAGATGCCACTGCAAATATTCAGGTCTAATAATTTCCAAATTTGAAGTCATGCATGATGGGTTAGCACGGGATTGACGCCTGAACTGTCTTTCACTGGGATTAATCGGGCTTGCGAAAGAACTAGAAGAAGTGTGACATGTCACGCCACTGTACTAAATTAATAATTGAGAAGATTTATGTTGAGCCAACTGAAATTAGTAAAGAATTAAGAGATTAAGGTCTTATTCTTTGAGTTTTACACTAATTTCAATTACGCGATATGGACGGCGTTATAAGTTGGGTGGAAATGATTCGGCCGCAATGGGATGGTCTCCTGGAGGTGGTACGATCAAATACTACTTATTGAATGCCGGGCGGGATCGCATGAAGCATTAAATGACATCGAGAAATGCTTAAAGAAACACCCTAGAAGATTGGGGATCGACATAATGACGACATGGAAAATGCTCAACATTGTACATTGGCAGCAAAATGATATCTTGCTAATGTATGGACGACCACTCCTTCCTGAAATGTGCAGCGGATGTTAGTCCCAGAATTAGGTCCTTTGAGGCAACACTTTCCTTTGCAGATGACATAAAGACGCATGACAAAACAGCACATGAGCATTTAAACTAACTTCAATTCCTGCCACCAATTAATTTAGTTGACCAATAGCTATAGAACCACTGGAGACCTCCATACCTGTGTGAATATTTTAGTGAGAAATGAGCGATTCACTTCTATGAGCCATGAGGTATCCTGTAAGATCGGAGTTGTACCCCATTCAATTTTTTTAATAGTAGCCAGTGCGAGATATTTCCAGAATATTTTTTTTCTAACTGTCATATAATTCGAAAACTAGAAAACTACACCATTTTAATACAGTTTACGTTTAGCACCCATGTGGACTCAATATGACCATTGCATAAAAAAAATCGAAGACTAATGAGCGAGCCAACCTAGAGAGAACGAGTTTAATAGGCTTACAATCAATAGTTGAAGCAAACTATTCGCACAAATTTGTTATGTTCTCTCTCTAAATGATCTATGACATTATAGGTTTTCTTAACAAGGTAACTACCCCGCCGAGTGTATATGGAGTTATAAAGCTTAAAGGTCATAGGCTGTTGGAATAATATTACACTAGTAACAATTAATAGTTCAAAATTAAGAGTGATAATAGATCGGGATCCAGATCCCGATGACGGGTTTCGAAGAGACTTCAGAGGGATGAAAGAGGTGTTGAAAGTGATGGAAGGGCGATGAAATATGATGAAAAAGGCGTTGAACTGTGTTATAAGGTGATGAATAAGAGATGAAATGTGTTGAAGGCGTTGAAGAGAGATGCGATGGAAGTAAGTTGAAAGGCGTTGAGGATGATGAAGGATGATGAAAGAGTGAGAAAGCGTTGAATGTTGATGAGGAAGAGATAGAAAGATGCAGAAAGATGTTGAAAGAGAAAGAATTGAAAAAAGTTGGATAAAGGGTTTTGTAAATAGTAGATAAAGATTGATGGAAGAAAGTACATTTAATGTATAAAGCGTAGCTGTCGACCGCAATATCGCCTCGATAGAACTATTTCTTTTAAAATAAGACATATTATGCACTGGGGGTTTGTGTAAGCTGATTTACATAAGTTTCGGCAACAGTATACACTATTTAATATAGATAGGTCTTTATTAATTACAATATTAGGTTATATATTAAATAGCAAATATGTCTTAGTGTTATGGTGAACTTTAAACAGTTTGCAGTTGTTTTTTTATTAACATGTGTTCTAGTGCTAAGTGTTGAAAGGAGCTTTAACACCATGTTTCAGGGTTTGTGTGTTATTTGTCTCAACCTTGTATTTGTGCAGAATACCGTCTCACAACCTTACTGTAGTGTTTGTCGCCATCTTTAAAGATCTTCACAATTTGTTTTAATATTAGTGTGTCATTTAGAGAAAATTGTCACATCCTTATCCTTGTATAGAACACCGTTTTTACACCGTTTTATTTAATAAGTTATGTTAGTGAAAGGCACGCCCGCGCGACGAAGAGAAGAACAGTTTTCAACCAACACCACCGCCGAACGGACGGTGGCGACGTCACGGTCGGCGCGCATGCGCGGCGGCGGCGGTCACGTGGGAAGCACGGGAGTGGGCCCTTCGAATTCTGACGGCCAACACGGACTGACTTCCTTCCCAATCCATCCTTTTCAATCGAACATTTTTTAACTTCTTTAATTACTAAAATTAATTTGTAACATAATATTTATATCTATATTTATCCTGAATAAAATTTAAAATATCAAGGATGATTAATTGAATCATTCTTTCAATACCAAACGAACCTGTCATAGTGTACCATTCAAAAAGTGTACCGAACATTGTGGCGAGCCCTGCCAAGGATTTAAGATGGACAAACTCAAGAAAGCTTGTGAGACGAAAAAGAGGACTTTGGAAAGTGTTATTGCAGAAGCAGATGGCGAACTTGGAAAGCAAGAACCAAGCCTAGAAATGTTGATGTCTCTACGACCAAAGCTCCTCAGATGTAAAGACAGGTTCTTAATTGCCAGTGATTGTCTCATCGAACAACTGATAAAGGCGGATAGAGAAGATGAAGAAATTGAAGATGTCGATATCGTTCAAGCGAATCTATTTGGAAGGTCTGAAGGCGTTTTGCAAAAAATGGAACAATTACTAGCAAAACCAACAGTAGACCGAGAATCAATAGTTTCCGGGGGGAACGAAGGAAAGTCAAATCTTCATCGACTTCCGAAGTTGGAACTACCGAAATTTGGAGGACAAGCACGGGAGTGGCTGCAGTTCTGGTCAGCCTTTCAAAGCGTCCACGATGATGACTCCATTTCGGCCTGTGTCAAGTTCCAATACCTACAAAATTGCATGATAAAGGGATCGGTGTCGGAGGAAATAGTTTCATCCTTTCCAAACTCAGCGGCAAATTATCCACTTGCCATCAGCACTCTTAAGGAACGTTTTGGCCGTGAAGACATGTTGGTGGAAGTGTACGTAAGGGATTTGATTGCTATCACTTTGGAAAATGCTCATGGAAGGAACACGACACCTTTTTCGACTGTATACGTTCGGTTATCATCACAACTACGAGCGTTGGGATCTTTAGGAGTCACAACAGATAAATGCGCTGCTATTCTGTACCCCATGGTGGAATCAGCTTTACCTGAAGATCTCTTCGTCGCGTGGGAAAGGACTCGTCATCATCACAAGCCTGATGAAGATGGAAAGCATAAATCAAGTGAAGTCCTCCTGGAGAAGCTTATGGAATTCCTAAAACACGAAGTTGAGGGAAGTGAAAGAATGCGTTTGGCTCGTCAACCGTTTTCGAGTTCGTATCCATCACAATTTAATCGAGATAAGCCGCCCAAGCCGAAGACATCTGTCGCCACCGCTGCAAGTCTGGTAGTTGCTGATGGGAAGTCAAATAACGCTTATAAATGTGTATTTTGTGATGAAAAACATTTGAGTGAACAATGCTGTAAAGCCATGTCAATGTCTCTTGAAGAAAGAAGGAAAATAATTCAAGAGAAACAGTGTTGTTATTCTTGCTTGAAGCCCGGACACTTTTCCAAGTATTGCAGAAACGTAGTGAAATGTGTCATCTGTAGTAAAAAACACAGGGCAATCTTATGTCCAGTTTCAAAAGGCAGCCAAAAATCTGATGGGATTGAAGAGAGAAGTAAGAACATAAATGCATCCGTGGACATGTCGAATCAAGTTCGGTGCCAAGATGTCTTACTTCAAACAATCATGGTAAAGATTGATGGCGAAAATAAATCAAAAGTTGTTCGAGCAATGTTAGATAGTGGATCCCAGAACTCATATGTATTGGAACAAACTGCTTCCGAAGTTGGACTCACTATGCTCGGGAAAAAGGAAGTTGTACACTTACTATTTGGTGGAGTGAAATCGAGACCACAGCAGCACAAGCGGTATCGAATCTACATTTCTGATGTGGACTCCAAGTACAACTGCAATTTTGAAGTACAAGACTGCTCAACGATTTGTAGTGCAATGCCTTCCGCTCAACCTACCGAATGGATGACGGAACTTCGATCAAAGAGAATTGACTTGGATGTCTATAGGTCGAACACGGAGATTGAACTACTACTAGGAGCAGACGTATACGCCAAGCTACTAACAGGAAAGAAAATAGAATTGGAATCTGGTCCCGTCGCTCTCGAAACGAAGCTGGGCTGGACTGTTAGTGGAAAGGTTTTGGGAAATGTTCAAACAACTAAATCTCAATCATCAGTTCTGTCATGCTTAGTCCGTGATGCAACAATACAAGATCTTCGGAGATTAGATGTTATCAGTATCATGGAACCCATGAAGGAAAAGAGCAAAGAAGAGTTGTCAGTTGCAGCGTTGGAACATTTCAACCAAACAGTGAAACAGAATGAAGATGGTCGATATTCTGTCAATTTACCTTGGATAGGAGAACACCCACCACTCCCTAATTACAAGCTAATTTCGGAGAAGAAACTTGAATCTACTACTGCTTTAGCAGGGATTAAACGTGATATGAACTGGTCAGTGTTTGTCGCAGGAAGAGTAAAGAAGATTCGACAAAATTCAAGCATAACTGATTGGAGGCACGTTCCTGGTAAAGAAAATCCTGCAGACATCCCCTCACGTGGAGCTTCAATCTCGCAATTGATTACTACTAGATGGTGGGAGAGACCAGTTAGGCTTAAGAAAGAAGAACAATTTTGGACACAGTCTGCAGAAAAGGAGTCAATCGAAGAAGTCAATAGTGAACTGAGAAAGGCAGTCGTCACACCCTTCAACAGAAAAAGAAAAAAAAAAAGGGAGAAGGATTTCATGGCCATTAGGAAAAGTGGAGGAGGTGCTACCTGGGGCCGATGGACAAGTTCGAGTCGCAAGAGTGAAGACATCATCGGGAGTTTTTCTTCGTCCAGTACAGCGACTTTTTCCATTAGAAATAAAACAAATTTAGATTGGCCTCTACTATAGCCAAGAAAATATAGTATTAGAATTTAATTTATCAATTAAATTGGTGGGAGGAATGTTAGTGAAAGGCACGCCCGCGCGACGAAGAGAAGAACAGTTTTCAACCAACACCACCGCCGAACGGACGGTGGCGACGTCACGGTCGGCGCGCATGCGCGGCGGCGGCGGTCACGTGGGAAGCACGGGAGTGGGCCCTTCGAATTCTGACGGCCAACATGGACTGACTACCTTCCCAATCCATCCTTTTCAATCGAACATTTTTTAACTTCTTTAATTACTAAAATTAATTTTTAACATAATATTTATATCTATATTTATCCTGAATAAAATTTAAAATATCAAGGATGATTAATTGAATCATTCTTTCAATACCAAACGAACCTGTCATAGTGTACCATTCAAAAAGTGTACCGAACAAGTTATATGAGAGATTTTAGATATAGTATAAGAGTTACTATTTACATGAGCCAAATCGACCCAACAGTTAGAGCAAGAGGGGGGAACTCAGATATTTCCTCCTTTCACGTGACGCGACTGTTCACCCCGACCGGTCGTGCCAGATAAGAGGGAATACCAGGAAACTCTGTCCTCCTGACATCGCTCCCTCAACACGAGGAACGTCATCCCGCTGCTTACTAGTCGGTCACAAGACCTTAGGCAGTCTGTTCTTACACTTCGGGTTTGTGATAGGGCTCCATGCTCGCTACAAGGACGACATCTTGGGTTTTCGTGTTCTCCTAGTGTAGAATTGGCTCAGCCTCATTTTTAGTATAGTATATAATTAAGAGTTGTCTCACAACCTTGTTTTAATATGACACACCGTTTTGAAGAGCTTGTACAACCTGTCAGGATATGATTTAGGAAAATTTTAGTTTCTTTTTATTGTTATGTTACAATTTTATCCAACAATACAACCAGAGCGGACTCGATGAGACGAGGGGAAATTGACAGAGTTAGTGTGGACAGTTTAACTTTACGCAGGTCTACAAGGGTGAAAAGGCCTACACAGTGTAAATTCTGCTCAGACCGTCGCCACTAACTAGGATTTTGGAGTGTGTACGGAGAATCAGCTCGATAGAATGAGAAGTTTAGAGATTTCAACCTTTTTTTTTTTTTATTTAAAAACCTTTTTTTTTTTTTTAAGTAGAACTTCATTGGGATTCCTTTTTTTTCTATACAAACTATTTCTTGTTAAAACCCGAGTTTCAAAGACCAATGAGAATAATGTATACCATTGTGAATTAACTATTTAGTGGAAATCTGAAAATTTAGATATTATCAGGAATAATAGGTGAAGGAAGGTGTAGGAAATCACAACTTAGAGGGGGGCTATGTCTAAAACAACAAACCTAATAGGCATCCTATGGCTTGTGTTGGGTAATTCAGAAACCCTATAATCCCTGGCTTTCAGGTAGTAGCTTTGAAATAGGTTTCTAATGAGGACATGAAAGGTCAATCTCTCAGAGTGAAATTGTGAAGTATAGGGACCCTAAGCCAGGGGTAGAAGTTAAGTAGGCCCAGACTGTAGTCGATCCTTGGAAAGCACTTGAGAATGTTAGTGTTGGGTAGTGAATCATAAACCCTATAAATCCATCTTTCAATAGAGTGTTGAGGTCGGACTACTGCAAAGGGGACAGACGCAAGATGAAGTAGGAAGAAAGTGACTTCACCCACGGTGGCTAGGGGAGTGACTCAATTCCGCTTTTATGAGGTGTCACGCTTAATGGTCCTTTATTCGCCATTATAATTAGTGTATGTCTTTATATAGAATTGTCGTGAAAAGTCGCTTGGTGTCAAGGCAAGGGCAGTTTTTGAAGTTACACTGATTTTTTTTTTTAGTAGGTTAGCTTCCAGATTACTTAGAATTGTTAACAATTATTGTTAACAATCATTTATCGAGTATAAAGTATTAGTATATATAGAGCTTGTACAGAGGCATTTTCTTTTGAGTAACCTAGGGCTTTAGTTCCCAATTTGTTTTAATTTTATTATTTTATTTGATTTCACATTTTGTCCTGGAAGATTTTCATTATTGTTAAGGCCTATTAATAATGATATTATAGTATTTTGGTTTTTATGATAGAGTCTAACTCTAGTTTGAATGCGATCGTGAATGAGAGAGTGAATGTAATGATCAATGAATGCGACCACAAAGTTAAAGTCTAACATACTGTTAATCCAAAAATACATTAGAATAGGGTTAAGGATTTCAATAGGATCGATTTTTATTTTATTTTATTTTTTATTTCGAATTTTGTTAGGACCGAGAAGCCTCAAACAGGACAACTACAACTCTATCTAGTTAGAAAATATTCGCTCCCTTTTGTTAGGTCCCTCGTTAGGGGGTATAATTTCCCTTTGATTTTCTTTTATCTTAGTTTAGCTTGAATTCTAAGGATTGTGGATAAATGATCCCTATCCCGACCCTCAGACTTGGAGATAGTGGGAGGCAGGGATCAAGCCGACAGCCCACTCACCTCCTCCTCGCAAGAGGAAGCGAAGAGGAATAGATTGAATTTTATGCAGGATGGGGGATTTGTTTTAGCCATGCCGTATAGCCTGGGGTATAACGGCGCGACCTTGGGTAACCGATCTGACACCGTAGTTTCGACGCTTTTAGCGTGGCTGGAGCGAGGGTATTCCAGACGGGAGGTCCTGTAAGATTGGCATGTAGGCAGAGATTGCCCAGTTATTCTAGACGAAGTAGTTTCCGTCTATTGAATTTTTTTTGGTACCAGTTTGATCCCCCATAGCTAGCGGAAGTTTCTTCTAATAAAGGATTCGCCCTGCCATACGTTTTGTTGGAATGAATTCGAGCATAAGACCTATTCGAGAGGCAGAATAAGTAATTATTAGGACCTTCAACGAGTTTAGACTCGTTCCATGTTAGGATAAGATTTTAAAGTATTAGTTAACTATAAGGACCGCGAACGAGACGCCAGAACGAGCCAATGAGTCAAAGTTTTAGAAGTGTTGTATGGAGGACAGTAGAATTAAGAGCAGTTATACAGGGAGTAGAATCCTGAAGGAATTTGTAAAAGGAACCAAAATTTCAGATTGATAAAATTCAAACTTATAAGATGTAGATTTATAGGATTCAGGTCAAATGAATAGAGAGTATATTAGTAGATGAAAGTAATATGAATTTCTTGGAAGGGGGAGGTAGCTGAACTGTACACACCCCAGAGACAAGGTAAACGGAGTCACAAACAAAATGGGAGAAGTTGATTAGTTTCTCTGTCAAACAGAGAGCTTTCTTCATACGGTTGTCACCCTAGATTTAAATGGACTGTGTAGTTTAATAGAGGTCTGGGCTATGTTCCATTTGACCAAGATTTTAAATGACGTACCCATCTGGGTTGAGAGAGTATTGTAATTTGAGGAATCTGACACACAAGAGAGAACCCACCCTCCAGTAGGATCGGGATAGACGAATATTACCCAGTGACCAACTCGTGATTCCAGACTGGATAAGATTGAAACTTAACTGAGATACTAAACCTTGAACCTTCAGCGCACAAATATATATTATGTTTACATTTTCTTTTTCAATATGTTATTATTTTTATATCATATATATTATATTATAGTCATATACTATTCATTTCAACAATTTTATTTTGACATTCATGATATTAATATTTATATTAAATATTTAATTATATATATTTTGTCACCATATATAATCTTGTAGTAGTTTTCTTTTGTCATCTATCATGGGATGATTTTTATCACTTATATCTTAACATATTTAATCACTATCTACATGATATGTTTTACTTCAATATATATGTTATACTCATCATATAACATGGAAGGATTCATTTTATCATTACCTATTTCGTGCCTTATTTAATGATTACTTACATAATTTGTTTTCTGTAATTTTTATTTAGCAAAAGTCATCATGTCATAGGCTAATCATTATGTACCAAGATATTTCTTTCAGCTAACTATAATTATCCTTTCCTTTGATTGTATATATATATAACTATACCACACGAATGTCTTGATTGGTACGAAAATAAAGATGCTGGCATGTTTTAGGAGTTGGACTAGTCAGTTATTTCTAAACGACTTCTTGGCGCCCAATTTTTTATATATAATATGTAATAGGGAAATGTCCTAACTGTATTGTTAGCAGAAAGAAGGTAGCAATGAATCCAGCACCCCAAGAGGCAAGGATGGGGTTGAGAGGACTTACCACAAGGAAGGCCTACTCCTCAAGGCCAAAGAAGAAAGTGGAAGGGTGGTATATATACCCATGAATGGTAAGACAGATGACCTTGCTTACTTCCATACATATGATATGACTGTCCCCCATAACCTATTTTGATAACAGTGTGCTGACAGAATAATAACACATAAAAACCCCTTTGCCAGGATGCGCAATGCCCACTAATGTTCGGAATAATAAACATCTAGAATGGCATACCATCGTTTTGACTAGCCTTATCTTCCCTATAGGTTTCGGTACACCTGGCTTCACCTAGTAATGGAAAATGCATTTTGCTAGAAATGGGCCTGCTTTCATAGTAACTGATGAAAGGCAGATGAATAATGAATAGCACAGACGCATTTGTCCATTACTTGGCAGGGGGAGGATTGTTGGGGCACGTTTTTGTAACCATACCCCAACAGAAGGCGTATGTATATTCAAATCAAATGGATACATGGCTTCCCTCCCACATAGACTTACAGACCATTTTTTTTTGCCCAGAAACTTAGACACTTGGTGACACCAGACTTCCATGCCGAAAGCTGATGCCTGGTAAAGAAGAAGACATCCAGAGACATCCGAGCTGGAAACTGTTGTTTCATATGTACATATATTCCCCTCACCAAAAATTTAGGTAAAGATGACCAGAAAAAAAAAAGAGAAAAATGGAGAAGGAAGATCTCTAAAGACTGAACCTTATAAAATATCCTTCCCGAGAAAGGAAAGCATCACATTACAGTCCAGGTAAAAAGGGCCTGGGTCAATTTTAGCCAAGACGGGGGGGCGATATATATACCGTCCCGAGAAAAAGGGAGGATTGTATTTCAATCCATGTGGAAAGGGGGGGGGGCCTGGAGTCTGAAATCTTACACTAGTGCCGTGGCTGTTTCTCTCTTTAGATTTTTTTGTTTTGGTAATACTATATGTTCTATTTTGATGGGAGAGGCCTGGGGCGTCTATGAAATTGATACTGGAGCCGTTGGCCATTTTGATTGGTGTTTCTTTCGGCGAATGAAAATGGAGAATGAGATGAATAAAAGAAGGTTCTTTGCCAAAAAGGCAGGATTCGATCTGAGTCGCTCAGTGAAAGGACAGTCTTCAGACGGGAGACCAGACCTTTGCCGGCACTTTCGAGAAAAGGTAAGCCATTTGTCATTATGACTTAGCGCCTTCCCCCCCCCCCCCCCCCCCTTTTGTGTAGTAGCCAACCTAGATTTCGCATGGGCCCTAAAGGGCTATAAAGTAACTTCAGGTCACCTCTATCTAAATTTTACTATGTAAATAGCATATCTCGTCAGTATAGACATGTTCCCAAATTTTAAGATATTTAAATAAATATCTAGAGAAAATTTCTTGTTTCCTCTGTTACCTATTTCATACATAATTTGCCTTATGGTGCTACTCCTATGAAATGTTGTATGTTTCTTACCTATTTGAAGGGAATGTTACTAATAATCAAGTCTTCCATAAATTACCGGCCACATACATTGTCGCGAGTGTCTGTGTTTCAGTGTTTTATATATTGCCCAATTTAATAACGATTTCATGGGTTGCCTGATGAAATTGTATACTAGTGTCGCGGCTGTTTCCATCTTTAGACCATTGTTCTGACAATATTATATGCTCGATCCTTGCTTTAGCTCAACTCTTAATCAATTACAGAGTTTTTCCCCTTTTTTTCTATTTTTATTTATCCTTTTTTTTCTATTTTTATTTATCCTGTTTGCACAAATTGCATTACATGTGATGATGTAAAGACATATGCCGATAGTGCATCATTGACAGCTGTGCTGCTATTATACAACATTAAGGTCTTGCTGCGGGTTATATACATGGGGTTGTTGGCCTAAATTGCTATATATATATACTTAAGTAAGGAAACTTTAATAAGTCACATCGTGTATCCTCCCTTTTCAACTATCCAAACCGGGAACGCAACACATCTATGGCCTTCTTATAAAGTATCGGTATTGTAATGGTATATAAATATTTCTGTTTATGCTGCAATATTCATTAGATATAAGAGATTTTAAAAGTAACCTTTGATATTCGTAGGTGTGAAGGTTGATGTTTCCTAATTGTGGAGGCGTTAATAAATCCGCAGAATGGATTACAAGATAGAAGATCTGCTTCGAACTGTTGGGTACCCATAATGTAAAGTATTTTATAGTCCAAAGTGAGAGTCTTAAACTCCACCTAAAAAGTTGTCCAGAGGGGTTCTTAATGGAATGGAGCGACTGTAAGGCATGGTGGTTCGAGTAGTTAGCAAACTTCATGCCTGTTAGGTATGCGGTTTTCTACGCTTTCTATGATGGCTAGGCACTCGAGCTCTGAGATTTTATATAGTTGTGTTAAATGCTTCTCAGTATGCGGATGAACTATTGCACTGGGTAGGTTTTTTCCATAGGGGTGTACCTGCTTTAGGATACTTGAAATTCTTTATATGGAAGAATCGCAATTGATGTATCAGGATAATCCTTCTTTGTATAGGTGTGCCAGTTTGTGGTGTACTTTAAGTATTTTGGTACAAAACTGAAAACTGTTAGAGTCCTTAACTAGATTGAGGCGTTGGGAGGTCTCCGGGGTTGTTGGTTGAGTGGTAGTTGAGGCTTTGGGTTCCTCGCACTCGTTGGCTCACGGGTTGCTCACTCGCTTAGGGTACTTTTTCCCTGTGGTTTCATGATAGATTTGGTCGCTTCAGCTGGGTATAGACCATTTGGGGATTTCATTATGCCAGTGATTGGCTCCACAGAATCTGCAGGGCGACAGTGGTGGATGTGTAGAGTTGCTACTGTATCTTGGAGTGAAGCCATTGCTGTAGTTGCTGGTTCTGGTCTTGGCCGCACTGTTGTCAGAGTGTTCGCGCCTCTTATCCTGGTCACCAAGTTATACCACTCTCTCGAAGAGTTTGGAGGCACCGTCTTGACAAGGAGCTGGTCTGCTACAGGGAGTCCTTTCGTTAAGGCATCTAGAATTATCTCCTTGGTTAGGCTCAGCTACAAGCCCATTGTTGTTTTGCTTCGGTAGTAATCCTCAATTGAGGATTGGGAGCTTAATTTAATTGTCAATAAATTGGCAAACAATTTTTTGTCGTGCCAGGGCAAGTGTAAATTATTTCTTGCTGTGCTCTTGGGTATAGAATTTGGAATCTAGGTTGAGGCGGCAAAAGTACTTCAGGAGTTCGCCTGCGAGGTAGATTGTAAACTTTTGCGACCTTTCCATTGAAGTTTGTCAGTCTCAGTCAGCTTGCTCATTGAAGTTTCAGAAAAACTGAAAGGCAGAATAGGAGCCATCACATACCTTATCAGGTCTTTCTCCTGCGCGCAGGTGGAGGTGCTGCCTGTTGAACCATGGTGGAAGGCCGTTCAACTACAACTTCATCCATCTTCGCTTGCTAGAACTCCATTTGCACAGAGGTATCATAGTATTCACTTCTTGCTTGATCCATCCTGATGGCTGAACTGTAATAGGTGAGGAGGGGGGCAGTCGTGGTCATCGAAATGCTGAAGCACACAGAGAAGAGTAGAAAGAACTCAAGACTCCAATTTAAGACCTATGGTAGCTGACCAAAGGCAAAAGAGGGACCCCAGATGGGTGTGTCCACTCACGACACCAGGGAACTGAAAAAGGAACTGTCTCTCCCCTTAAGATGGCGTTTTTTTTTTTGTTTTTTTTTTTTAAGTTGGAGAGGTGGTGTTCAGGTCATCCAGTCTTGACCAATTATATCCTTCTGAGAGATTCTATTTCGGCCAGTATCACCTTGAGTTAAGGTTTTAAGTCCCCACTTTTTCCTTTTTCAGCCACTTCTGTCGTTCTTTATTGGATTTGAATGTGAACATATGGTAGTAAAACTTTTTTAGCCTTCATTTCACGATTTTTTACAAATAACATCCATATTTTGTAATAATTATTTATTTTAAATCCATATATGTGCCCCATTGAACTTTGATACATCAGCAGTTTCTCTATCCTGAGTAGCAAAAAGACTGCAGTAAAAGTAAAATGGAGTGTATACCATTTTTTTTCTGAGAATTTTTTTATTAATTGAAAAATATTTGAAAACAGAATGTTTAGTTAATTAGCGAACCTGTACATTCATCAGTTCTTCTATTCTTTGTATCACTTTGAATGGTTCTACTGGTTTCAATGGTTACCATTGAATGGTTGCACTGAACCATTTGTAATCTAAGCTCACTATGTGATCGAAGCTCAACTTTATATACTCTTTTAATGTTCGCGGTTTCTTGAGTTTTTCGTGAATTTTCATTCTCTCAAAGGCGGTGTTGTCAGTTCAAATTCCCATTGAATCTAGGGGAAAAAATCACTCTCTGTATATAAACCCGTTTCGATCACCAGAATTTTCATATGAAGGTGAGAGCATGGCTAGAAAGGTGAAAAATGATTCACGCAAATATATTGTAAAATAATAGCGCATCCGCTTATCTAACAAAAACTTTTAAACATAAATTATTTCATGCGTTAAAATCGTGAGATTTTATAGTTTTAGCGTTGTATTGTCTTTAAAATAAACTATTTCCAGATCTCTACATGTCCAAATATTAGGGCGCCAGTGGCTGCAGAAAAGCAGACCACAAATTTATTCATCTATGGCACATGTAGAGACCTAAAGCTGTGCCGGCTAGCAATAATGTTGAAGGGGAAATTAACCAATCATTTATTTGGCTGAAAATATTTTATTTATTCTTATAAAATAAATTTTCAATGTACAACAAATATTAGATAAAAAAATAAAGAAAAGATACTTAAATATGATATCGCATATATAAGATTTTAAAAAAGGATTAAAAAACTATACAAGGTTAAAAGAGGGAGGAGTTTAATATATATATAAATATAAACTTAAAAAAAAAAGAAAAAAGGCCTATTATGCCAAAGTCCCCAGATTATCCCCACCTACCTCGACATCCAGCCACCCAAGTCCAGGATTCGAAAAAGGGCGGCTAAGGCCGCAGCCAGCGGCCTGAGCCCTCAGCAACTCTCAATCCTCTGCTTCTCCGGAAGAAAAACTCTAACTAAAAATGTAAATATCCCGCTTCCTTGCCCCAGTGTTGCTGGACTCACCCCCCCCCCCCTATCATCACCCTTCTTTCTGTGAAAATAATAATAAAAAGTATCTTCAAAAATAATAAAAATTATTAAATAAAAATTCACAAAATGAATAAATAAAAATACGAAAATATTGATTTAAAAAATAATTTTTAAAATATAATTAATATTGTTGGATCTGGGCATCTTGGGGTCAGCTTGGGAAAGGTTCAGGGTTCGTGGTGGAGCTGGTGATC